>JAQQSW010010322.1:0-13016 GCA_028646575.1 Pseudocheirus occidentalis | reverse complement strand
TAAGAAATGTCCAGACCATGTGGGTAGTTCAAGGAAGAACTACGAACTCTATCTATTGATTCTTAGGACAAGGTTTTTATAGAGCAAATGAGGTAAAAGAAAGAAGGACTCAAGTTTTATTACCCTTATCTTCGTCTGTTATAGCCTGGAAGTAACAAAAAATGGATAATTTGATAAGGAATATGTTATCTAGGTGCCTAAAGTCTGAGGGTAAAGACTTTGATCTCAAGATCTCAAGTAAAAATCCTCTTAAGTGTAGCCCAAAGTGTACACAAGAGACCCAAGGACCAAGCTTAACAAAAATCCTCATTCCCAAAGGCCCTAATTAGGGCACACCATCAAGATTTATTCTGAGTTCTGGATCAGGCCTCCTTGGCTCCCCACACTTGGTTACTTTAGGTGACTTTCTCTGTGGTTCTGTTTGTATTCCCCCATGCTCTGCGTCCCCCCTCCCCCGCCCCTCGAGGAGAGCATTATGTGAAGGACTGTACTTCAAACTGTCTAAAGTTTCAAAAGGTCTCTCACATAAGAGAATTTGGGCAGTGACGTCCCTTTGTCACAAGATCAGTGACTACTTCACCTGGCATATTACCTTCTGAATCCTTCCCTGTTTTCTAGGGTATGACTATATATTAGTGATACAATCTCAAAGGAAATGTCAAACATGTATTAAGTTCCTGGAGCTTCTTTACTTTGTCCAGTAGGGGACTGTTAGATGAGGTTAGTGATGGTCCAAAAGTCAGCATGTCATAGGAGACAGATGCCAACCTTGGCTTCAGAAGAACCCAAGTTCAAGTCCTCCCTTAGACACGTACTAACTCTCTTATACTGGTCAAATCGCTTAACTCCCAATCACCCCAGGCAATTCTGTAAGTTACAGGTGAGTTGTTGATCTGCATCCATAGGGATAATTTCAACAGTGAGCATTCCCCACACAAAATGAAATCATAGGTCCTTTAGACAACCATGTTACCACATCTCATCCTCTCAAATGGGTGGCTCAATAGGCAATCTACCTTAATTTGTCAGACACCATGAAACTCATGTTGACCTACCTTATGGAGAATTCTCTAGGAAATGGATTTCCACAACCAACTTATACCACACAAGGAATGCTAGGAGGTCTTTGTCAAGTTTGGTGAAAAACTCTAGAGGCCTCCAGATACTGCCTAGGGCTCAGGCCACGTACTCCAAACAATGACCAAGTCAGGAATTTTGTGATCCTCAGAATTATCCATGTACTATGCATTGTTACTATGCCCTCCCTTAAGGCAACTGCCATTAATACTATTTTTGGAGCTGTCCTGAATAAACTTAATATAGGTAGACTGAGGTACAAACCTTGAACAAGATCAGTTTATAAACAGTGATGTGTATAACTGTTAACAAAGGAGGTCAGACTGTCCACCCCAGTAAAGCCAGTATCCTCAGTGAGAAAGAGGAGACCCTCTTTATTAATACACAAGAAAGAAGGACTCTTGGCAGTTATGGACCATTACAATTGGCTATATTAAGAAAGGTAGGTTGGCATTCAGGTGAGGTTAGTCATGCCGATTTCTGACAATTAAGGAATGTTAATTGCTTTATGGGACTCATCTGTGTCTTATAATGGTTGCTAGGATCCAGACTCACTGTCCCCTTGGAAGAGAGAAAAATCTCTCCTAATTTCACAAGGACAGGCAAGGACAGAAGACATATATCTTTTGTGGGTGATACCAGATTAACTTGTGGGATTTAAAGATAACAGATAGATGTCCTGAAAGTATCCCAAATGCTACCAGTATGAGAGATAGCAAATTTTCTTTTAATTATACCTTTAAACTAATTCTGATGGAAAGCAATGGAACTAAAGAATATAAAAAAGTAGCTTTAGGTGGATATTAACTCAATTATAAAGTTAACACAGCATAAAAAGTAATGCAGAATCAACACAGTAGAAACTGAAGGCAATATTAATTTTGATCTTTTCAGAGCCCCAGGCTGTGAGGTTTGCAGTACAGAAAGTTGTTTTTGCCATGGCAACATTACTATTCAGAATCAGATAAAAGTTAAACTTCCTGTTTAGGGAAGGGCATGATAAATTCTAATGATTAGACATATCTCTAGATAGCAGATACAAAAGGCAAACCCCAAGATGGGAGGAAAGTAAATGAATCCCCAAAGCTAGGCCAGTTGATACCATGATGTGTGTTAGAGCATTGAAATGCAAGGGGCTGAGAATGAGTAACAAGTCAGTTGTGAAATCAAGATTTCAAGGTCAGTTATTTAGTATCATATGAGGGAGCAATGGAGTTGAGCATTTGTCTATTTAATTTTCCAAAATTTTTCTTTATATTGAAGTTTTATTTGCTCCCTACACTTCACCGGCATTGACATGCCTGTATGTTCATGTGTGGAATACATGGGCTATGTTGTGATGCTACCACGTGAAGGGAGGGAGGAGAAATAACAACCTTTGGAAGACAGAGTGTTCAGAAGAGCAGGATCTTGATAATGCAGCATCAAATCCAGAGGACACAAATAGGGAAATTTTGCTGCGATCTTGTTAAATTTAGTATATACTTTTTTTTTTTGGAGGGCAGTTGGGGTTAAGTGACTTGCCCAAGGTCACAGGCCAGTTTTTGTGTTAAGTGGCTGAGGTCGGATTTGAACTCAGGTACTCCTGACTCCAGGGCCGGTGCTTTACTCACTGCGCCATCTAGCCGCCCCAGTATATACTTTTTAAAGAATCAAATCACATATAACAGAAGTTCATAGTGTTGTATATATTTACATATTAGTCATTTTATATAAGAAGACTTGAATAAGAAAGAAAAAAGAAAGAAAGGAAGGAAGGAAGAAAGGAAGGAAGGAGGGAAGAAAGAAAGAAATATGAAAGTAAAAACCAGCATGCTTCAGCCTGTATTCAGACAGCATAGTTCTTTCTCTGGAGGTGGATAGTATAGTTCATCATTACTCCTTTGAGGTTGTTTTGGATCATTGTATTGCTGGGAATAGCTAAGTTATTCACAGGTCTTCATCATACAGTATTGCTGTATAACATTCTCTTTGTTCTGCTCTCTTCGCTGTATTAGTTTATGTAAATCTTTCCAGGTTTTTCCTGAAATCATCCTGCTTGTCATTTCTTAAAGCACAATAACAGCCCATTAAAATCACATGCCACAGCATGTTTAACCATTGCCCAGTTGATCCACATCCCTTTGACTTCCAATTGTTGGCCATTATAAAAAGAGTTGCTATAAACAGTTTTGTACAAATAAGTCCTTCTCCCCTTTCCTTTTTTGATTCTTTTAGATATAGAACTAACAATGGTATTGCTGGATCAAAGGGCATGAATAGTTTTATAGCCTTTTGGGCATAGTTCCAAAGTGCTCTCCAGAATAGTTGGATCAGTTGACAACTCAACAAACAGTGCGTTAGAGTCCCAGTTTTCTTCATCCCTTCCAACATTTATTATTTTTCTTTTTTGTAATATTAGTACATCTGATAGGTGTGAGTTGGTACCTTAGAAGCATTTCAATTTGCATTTTGCTAGTCAGCAGTGACTTGGGACATTTTTTCATATGACTATAGATAGCATTGTCTGAAAACTGCCTATTCATATCCTTTGACCATTAATCAATTGGGTAATGACTTGTGTTTTTATAAATTTGACTCAATTCCCTATGTATTTGAGAAACAAGACTTTTATCTGAGATACTTGCTGCAAATTCATATATACACACATTTTTGCTCCTTTTCATTTTTGTTGCAATGGTTTTGTTTGTCCAAAAGCTTGTTGGTGATGATTAAGTTTATAGTTTTTAAAAATGAATAGGAAATGGAAGTAAAATAATACTTTGTCTTGGAATCTAAGGGAGGAAAGCATTTTAGGAAAGAATGGAGAGGACAATAATCTCAAATAATGCATAGAGGTTAAGAAGTTGAAACTGTGAATTGACCATTTATTGATTCAGAGGCATTTAGTGACCTTCAGGGAAGTAGTTGCATTGAGTGATAGAGAACAGAGTTTAAGTGTTAGTGCTGAGCACAGGGAAGTAGAAATATACACTATACATGGTTCTTTCTAGACTTTCAGAACTAAAATAAGGGAGAGAAATGATGTGGTAGCTTGAGGGAGTAGGACGTGATTGGAAGTTCTAATTTGTTTTCAGAATAGAAGAGGCCTGAGCATGTTCATGGGAAGTAGGGAAGGTGCCAATCATTGTAGAAAGATCGAAATGGAAAAAAGAGTAAATGCCTGACCAACAAAGCAGGGCTCCAGAGGAACCGAGAACAGAAAGGCTCAAAGAACTGTCCATTGTGATGGAGGGATAGGATGCGATCAGATGATATAAAAAAGTGATCTAGGTGGAAAGATAGGAAACTCTGGGCAAAGCTATCAAAAAGACTAGTTTTAACTCATTTTATACATTATATATGTGTATGTGTGTGTGCATGTGTACATATAATGCATATTATATATACATATATATATATTCAGATGTATGTTATATATCTTGTAATATATACATACATACACATACATATCTGGGTGTGTATGACTGAATGAAAAGAGACATTCGGACATATTCTCATTGGTACTTCTATATTTCAATATATTTTTGAAAAAAAGAAAAACATCAAACATCAGATTTTCATTCATTTAATATGATTTAAATGTGTTTCTGCCTAAAGGCAACATGACAAGATGACTTCTCAAGTTGCCTGTCAATCATATGACTCTGACACATTGAACAGTTCAGTCAATTCTTTGGAACCAGATTTCCTCTTCTGCTGAAATGAGAATCATAGTCTTAGTATTTTGTTGCTGTTGTTGTTGTTTTAATAACAAGCCATATTTATGGTAATTCTTCCACTTTGAATCAAGTTTCTCTCTGGGAGGAAAAAAGACACAAGAAGACACAGAGGAGTAGAGAGAAGATAGTATAGAAGAATACAGAGGTAAGGGGAAAGTGAAGACTGAAAGTGGAAAAGGAATGATTCATTAAAAAAACTGATATGAAGGGGTTATGGGAAAGGGATAGAATTTTTATAAATTTGTTATGCAGAAATTAGTTACATGGTGTGTGTGTACATATATGTATATATATGTATATATGTGTGTGTGCATATATATATAAAATCTGTTAGGGTTAAAAGAATCTCACTTTAAGTTGGAGTTTATTTATACCATATACCACTTTATGGATATAGGAAGGTCACTGTATCTTTTTGGACCTGTTTCCTAATTGGCCAAATAAAGGTGTTGGGCTAAATATTTATTAACTGCCCTATTAGATGCCATACACTGTGGTACATGCTGAGGATACAAATAAGAAAAATATATTTTGAAAATATGAAAAATATTCTTCCCTCAAGGAGTGTAATTACAGTCTAGTAGGGAGAAGACGGCACACAAGAGGAAACTGAATAGGAGAGGAGTGAGAAGGTGCTTGGCAGGGGGTATAACAGAGAAGGCACAGGGAGTGCAATGGGGTAGGAAATTTAGACTAAGGAGGTTGTGTCTTACAGTGACAAAGGCAGGGTTAAAATGAGGTTTTCTGACTCCATAGCCAGTGCTCATTCTATTGAATATAAGAGAAATTGTCCAGCTGCAGCTCCATCAGTTTGTCCTAACAGAATGTCAGGCTTCTGACTTCTTTATTGGGGATAATCACTTTTCATGACCACCTAGGACCTTTTTTCTACATTGTCTGCAGTTTGAAATGCACATGTGAGTGGTATAGAAGGTTGAAAACATACTCGATCATTCATTTAGTCCTGCAGATAGAAAGGTAATTGATTTCCATTGTGACAACTATAAAAAATGGATATGTTAATGTGTGATTAAAGTGTGAAGGAACTTCAGAGGTCAATTCAGATTCCATACCTGGAACATGAACATACCACCCTGTTTCAAATCCTATGATGCTATTTTTTTCTATATTTTCTCAACTCTATGCTTAGATCATGCTGCTGTAACCCAAACTCCAAGCCTACTGGTAGAGGACTCCTCCCTCAATGCTAAAGTTGAATGCCCTATACATATCTAAAGGGTGTGTGGAGTTGGGAGTGGGAGAGAGAATTCCTCAGTCTTCTCTGAGCTAGAGAGTCTCTTCAGTCTCTTTAGGCTTCAGGCATTTCTGACTTCCATCTTCAAGAGAGAAGATAGAAGATTCCAACTCCACTTTTGGTTGCAGAAGGAAAAGTGATAAGAAGCCAACATGAGAGAAGATAGCAGTCTCTATCAGGTCCCTATCCTTAGCTTGCTACACTAGAGACTTTGAGGACTTCCCCTTGGGTGAGATCTAGGACTCTTTCTCTCTTTTGGTTGGGCTGAGTTACCTTGCTCCCAATGGGAGAGCACCTTTGCTCTGTATTGTCTGGTATTTACTCTCCTATGCATACTTTCTCTGATTTCTGTTCCACTACCAATTTGAAGAAATAAGCTTCTTGGCTAAGTATTATTTGTATTCATTGTGGAACTGGTATTGAGTGGGAAAGGAATCAAGCCTTGGATGTAAAGATTAAGGGTCCTGCTTCCCTCTATAATGAATAGCTATAAGAATTCAGATTGGACCTGAAAATCACATCCCCTAAACTAATTATACTTAAGGGAGCGGATAGATAGTTTTAACCTGGGACTCTTTCTCTGTGCATATAGAAGAGTGACAGCCTCTGCCCCATCTTTCTGTCCCCTTTCCTAGAAGGAATTAAAATGACCCTTGGAAAACAGTGGGGAAAGAAGAGTCTATTCTGTCTCCCTTTAAGCCTCACAACAACACCCCATGTGAGGAACTTTGCTCGCTACACTGATGTTCTTTATTCCCAGAATGCTTCTCACCATTCTTACTCCTGTCACTCACACATACACACTTGCCTGTGCGTGTGCATGCATGTATATATGTGTGCACATGTATATGTGTTATATATAACACATGCACATATGCATACATGTATGTATGCATATGTATGTAAACACATGTAGACTTATATATACATATATAATCATTTTTAGAGATTATATAATGTTTTTTGGAGGGGGGAAGACAAGGCAATTGGGATTAAGTGACTTGCCCAGGGTCACACAGCTAGTTAAATGTCAAGTGTGTGAAGCTGGATTTGAACTTAGGTCCTCCTCTGGGGTTGGTATTGAGATTATATAATTTTAAAAATAATCTTTGCAAGTGCTTTCTTCTCGATCTCCCACTCTATATTTATGGCTAGTAGGATTCTACTAGAACTTGTATCCCAATGAATACAAATTCCATAACTCCAAAGCCATAACTGAAGAACCTGAACCTGAAGCAAGCAATGGAATGAAGAGACATTCATCTGGGGTCCAGAAATCACAAGGAGAAAATGCATTCCTTGACAAGGCTTCTGCCACTAGTGATGGTGGCAGAAATAAGGGGAGGACAGCTCAACTGGTGTGGGGTACTATGAAGTATACCTTCAGACACTGTGAGGGTCCCATTCTGCTGGGGAACAGGACAGAGGATAGGGAAGCAAGCAAAGTAGAGTGAAAATAGGGAGGGGTCTGGAGTCAGTAGACTTGGGTGCTGTGAGACCTTTGATAAGTCACTTAGCTATCCCAAGTCTCGGTTTTCTCATCTATGGAATGAGAAATTTGGACAAGATGACCCCTGAGAGCCTTTCCAGCATTAGTAATGTGATTCTCCAGAGAATCAAATGTACCAAAGGATGAAGACACTGTTCCAGGTGTGAGGGGGATGGTAATGGGCAGGAGAGGAGTTAGGGAGGAGGAAGCCTGGAATGGCACACCTTATTATGGTGCAGGAGAGAATGAAAATAAGCCCCAAGAATTAGGCTACTATGGGTTGGGGGGCGGGGAAGGGCAGACAAAGAATGAGCTTGGGAAGGAGGAAGCAATATACAATATAAATAATAGACATCATAATGAACATCCTTGCTTCACCCCTGATTATATTGGGAAAGCTTCTAGCTTATCTCCATTACAGATAATATTTGCTGATGCTGTTAATTATTACTTATTTTTTTAAAAAGTATTTATTTATTTAATTTATTTATTCCTGTGTTCTCTAGTATTTTTAATAGAAACAGTTACAATATTTTGTCAGACTTTTTTTTGTATCTATTCTGAAAATAAAATGATGTCTGTTGGTTTTGTTATGAATATGATGAATTATGCCAATAGTTTTCCTAGTATAAATCCCACCCTATCATAGTATATGAATCTTGTGATACATTGCTGTAATCTCATTGCTAGTATTTAAAAAAATTTTTTTTTTTTTTTGCTTTTTGGAGGGGGGAAGGCAGGGCAGTTGGGGTTAAGTGACTTGACCAAGGCCACACAGCTAGTAGATGTTAAGTGTCTGAGACCAGATTTGAACTCAGGTCCTTCTGACTCCAGGGTTGGTGCTCTATGCACTGTGCCACCTAGCCGCCACCTATTTTAAAATTTTTGTAGCAATATTCATTAAGCAAATTGGTGTATAATTTTCTTTCTCTGTTTTGGTCCTTCTTGGTTTTGTTATCAGCACCATATTTGTGTCATAAAAGGAATTTGGTGGAATTGCTTTTTCATTGGTATCTTAAAATAGTTTATATAGTATTGGGATTAATTGTTCTTTAAATGTTTGGTAGAATTTGCTTGTGAATCTACCTAGTTCTGGGCTTTCCTAGGAGATTCATTGGTAATTAATTTTTTTTTCTAAGACTGCGTTATTTAAGCATTTTTGTCTTCTTCTTTGGTGGTTCACGAAACTTGGGTGAGTTCACCCCTTTCATTTTTATACTAGTAATTTGGTTTTCTTCTTTCCTTTTTAAAATCAAATTAACCAATGATTTATGTATTTTGATTTTTTTTCATTAAAAAAAAACAGCTTCTGGGGGTCGTTAGGTGGTACAGTGAATAGAGCACTGGCCCTGGAGTCAGAGGGACCTGAGTTCAAATCTGACCTCAGACACTTGACACGCTTACTAGTTGTATGACCTTGGGCAAGTCACATAACCCCAATTTCCCTGCCTTCCCCCCTCCAATAAAAAGAAAAGAAAAACACTTCAATACATTTTCAAAGGAGAGATTAATCTCAAAACATTTTCTTGACTGTGAACCATAGGAGGATACACAGCAGATGCAGAGTTGGAGGTATTTAAGCTCCTCAGACCATTTTTAATTGTTATCTTTGGAGCTCATCTGATCTACTGAGTTTAGATGAAAGATGGAAGAGTTAACAAAATAATTTTCCTTGGAAATAGAATGAAATGAAATAGAAATAGAAAGAAAGCCATGATAGGTTGATAGGACACTTTGCTGTTCCTCCTACAAGGTTCTCCATCCACTGACTCCTTGTATTTTCACTGGTTGTTCCCATAGCTGGAATGCACCTCTTCCTTACCCTGCCTCCTGGCTATCCTGGCTTCCTTCAAGTCACAGCTAAAGTCGTATCTTCTACAAGAAACCTTTGCCATTCCTCCTTACTCTTCATGCCTTCCCTTTTGAGATGATCCCCAATTTACCCTGCATAGTATGTTGTCTCCCTGATTAGAGTGTGAGTTCTTTGAGAGCCAATACTGTCTTTTGCCTTTCTTTGTTTTCCCAGCACTTAGCACAGTGTTTGCCATGCAGAAGCTGCTTAATAAATGTTTACTTACTTACTGATCCCAAACAGTTCACATTAAACCTGGGAAAAGTTGCAAGAGATCCCAGAACCAGGATTTTCACTTCATGGGACCCCACTTTCACACTTGGCATTAGGAATAAATCTTTCTTTTTCTGATCCTACCAGCTAATTCAATTGGTTGGTAAGATATAGGGAAAATGGGGTGAGGGAGATCATTACCATCCTTGAAACATTTTTATTGTCATCTTTGGATTCCCAGTGCTTAGCCTAGTTCCTTGTATATAGTATGGCAATAGTACGTGTTTTTTTCCCTTTTAATTGAATTTGGGACCTTGCAGGCTCTTTAATTCAACAGTCCTTAAGATATATACACTTTCTTTACTTTCAAGCCTGTAGGTATCCATTTCAAATCACGGCCTTTGGAAAAAAAAATTGAATGTATCTCCTTCCTTCAACTACTCACCACTATTTCCCCATAACAATTCTCTCAAACTACACTTGGAATAATACTACTACCCTTTTGATGTAGGGAGGGCTGAAATCAAAGGATCATAGACTCATAGAATTTCCTACCTGACCTTAGAGAAATTTTTTTTTTAAAGACTGAATCTCCCTATTTAATCCGAATTGGAAGATGTCTGCTCATGGGCCGAATCCCACTACTAAGCATCAGATCTTTGACCTGCTCCATTTCTTACCTTGACTGGTTCTGGAAGTCATGAATTTGGGAGTGTACCTATCAAGATAGACTCAGAACTTATTAGAATACAAGTACAAAACATTTACAGAAATGAAGGCTTTGATTGGAAAGGTATTAACCATTCAAGAGTGAACTGTGCTACTATAAGAAATAAGATAGCATTAAGTAAATTTATATTTTTAACATGATATCAATTAGATTACTTAAAGGTTACCTTGTAAAACCAATTAAAAAGTAGCTATACTTATTTGGAGAAATACAAGGTCAAAAATCTCAAATAAATCATTTAAAAAGTAGAATAAAGTACCAGATTCCAAATTATAATACTAAGGAGTTCTTATCAAAGCTATTAGACATAGAAAAACTGAACAGTGGAACAGACTAGGTAAAGAAAATCCAGAAGTAATCAAATGCAACAGTATAGTGATCAATAAACCCAAAGATGTTAAAGTTTGAAGTTAGAATACCATATTCACTAAAGTTTGTTGCAAAGATTGGAAATGAAACAGACCAAAATTCTCCTTAGTCCTACATCTCATGATGTCATATTAAGTGCCAAATGGACAAATGATCTTAATATAAAAGGTTATATCATTAACAAACTGGAAGATAAGGGAAGGGAATAGCTTTCTCGAATATGATCAAAGGAGGAATTCTAAACTGAATAAGGAGAGATGTTATAGAAGGTAAAATGAGCAGTTCTGATTACATAAAATTAGAAACCTTTTGCAAAAACATATCAGCGAGTTAGAATTGATAGGAAAATAGATAACTGGGGAAAAAATCTTTACAGTTGATTTATTTGATAGAAATCTGATTGCCAAGACATAAAGGGAATTGATCCAAATATGTAATAATAACAAGAACCATTCTTCTTTAGATAAGTGACCAAACAGGCAGGTATGAATAGGCAGTTTTTAAACAAAGAAATGCATTTTATTAAGAAATCATGCAAGAAAAATTCTCTATTTAACTAATGAGAAAAGTTCAAATTAAAACAAGTCCAAGCTTCAGTTTTATATTCATGATCTTGACAAAGATGTGAAAAAGATTACAATTATTGGGGGGACTATAGAAGGACAGACACTCTAGTGCATTGTTGGTGGAGTGATGAATTGGTCCAAAAAGTCTGAAAAGACATTTTTAACTATACCTAAAGAATTGCTACACTGTGCATACCATTTGACCCTAGTGCTAGGCATTTCCTCACCAAAAAAAGGTGAAAGGAATAGGGAGAAGCCCCATTTATTTAAATATATAATTGTGCAGAGGTAGAAACAAAGTGAGTAGGGTGGAATGCCCTTGCCCTATATAAAATGTTAGAAATATGACAGATTCAGAGAAATTTGGGAAGACTTGTATGAATTAATGCAGAACATTTGCCAGCTAGTTAGTGCAATAGATACGGTACCAGATCTAGAATAAAAAATATCTGACTTCTAATCTTGCCTCAGACACTTACTAGCTGTGCTCCCCTGGGTAAGTCATTTAACCCTATTTTTCTCACTACCTCTTCTATAAAATGGAGAAACACTGGGCAATGAAACAGCAAACCACTCTAGTATTCTTTGCCAAGATTCCATAGGGCCATGAGAGTTGTACATAAATAAACAATGACCACAAAATTGATCAGAATTGAGAAAATAATTTATACAATGGCTGCATTCTTATAATAAAGGAAACTAGCTTTGAAAGACTTCAGAATTCTAATCCATGCAGGGACCAATTGTATCAGCAAGCACCTTAGCATGCCCAGGATAGCTGCTAGCACAGGTTCTTAGATCTGGTTTTCTAAAGGAAAGCAACTCAAAATGGGTTAATAATCTTACTTTAATCGATCAAGCATATATCATTTACCTAGTTCAGGGGGGAAAAGTCAGCACCCTGAACTTCAGAGAATACAAACAAGTTACAAGTAGACAAAGAAACAGATCAGCAGACAGGACACCAGCCATCTGACCATTACATCCATACCTAGTTAGTTACCAGAGAGGGAAGCAGCAACACCTGGCTTTTCAAAGCCAGGTGGCTCAATGGCTTCCCAGAGTCTCATCTGGCCAAATCACACAACTCTTTCCAAAGTGAGTCCTTAAGCAAAAACTCACATCAGGATATATATAGCCTTCTCTGGGATGGGAGAATGTCACTGCTCTCTTGACCCACTGCCCAATCATAAAGTAACAAGAAGTGGGCATTCCTGAAGAACAAGCCTCCCACCACAGGCTTCATGTGACCACATTCAGCCTATTTGGAGGCAGGGTATACTTTCAAATCAGGGATGGTTCTCAGGGCCACTTAAGTTTATCAGATATCTTAGGGGCAGGGAAAATCTTCAGATTCCTGTAACATCAATCAAAATATTGATGATAAACACACTTATCTCCTGTTGAAAGAGAGACGATAGACTAGAAATGCAGAATGAGTCATTTTTCCACCATGTTATATACAAATTTGGTTTCCCTGACAACAATCATTTGTACAATCAGGAGAGGACTTCTGTTTTCAGTGGACGGTGGAATAATGAAGAGAGTTGGTGAGTAACAATAGAGATGCTGCCCAAAAGAAGAAAAGAAGAAAAAATGACAGAGAAACTTAAAAAAGTAGAAGGAAGTTCAGAAATGAAGACAAAGCAGTACAAAAACAGTCTTATTGCCATGTTAAATTTAATATATACTTTAAAAAACAAGTTAAGGCTATATAAAAGAAGTTAACACTTTCATATATAT
>JAQQSW010010321.1:0-13016 GCA_028646575.1 Pseudocheirus occidentalis | reverse complement strand
CTGTAATACGATGAATGGCAAAGCGTCCCTTTGTGTCATAAACCAGATGGAAATGTTCTCCCGTCTTCTCAATGCTAATGACATCCATAAAGCCAGCAGGGTATGTAATATCAGTGCGGCCCTTGCCATCAATCTTGATGAATCGCTGCATGCAGATCTTCTTTACTTCATCTCCAGTCAGGGCATGCTTGAGTCTGTTTCTTATGAAGATGATGAGTGGGAGACACTCCCTCAGCTTGTGGGGACCTGTCGATGGTCTTGGAGCAAAAACTCCTGTTAACCTATCCAGCATCCAATGCTTTGGAGCTGCTACACGCTTCAAATGCTTCTTGGGACCACGAGCCATGGTTACACTGAACCTGAGATAAAATGGTAACTTTACTCGGCTGTAGGATCAGAGGCTGCGTCAGGGCCTCAGTGTCTATACCAGCAGCATGACTAGCCGGTCCCAAGGCCACATGGAAAGAGCAATTTGATCTATTTTTTAAAGTGTTGTTTTCTTTAGTCAGGTTGTTGACTCTCTTTTCATGATTTTCTCGTGTCATTCTCATTTCTCTTCCCAGTTTTTCCTCCACTTCTCTTATTTGTCTTTCAAAGTCCTTTTTCAATTGATCCATAGGTTGTAGGCAATCTTCACGTGTCTTGGAAGCATTTGGTGTGGGACTTCTGACTGTGCTGTCTTCCTCCCATTCCATGCTCCAATCCTTTTTGTCCAAAAAAAAATTCTAGAGTTTTATTACTGTTCTTATTTTGCTTCTTTTTCCTCATGCTGGCCAGTCAATTAATTGGTTGATTTGTTTAGGTGTGTAGCACTCTGCTTCCAGGGAGGAAAGCTCTGTCCCAAATTTCTGGGGTTTTCAAAACTATTAGGGGGTGTTCAAGCCCTCACCATTTTTGTCTTGCTGAAAGCACACCCCAGGACCACCACTCAAGACCACAATCTGGATCCAGGCTGCTCAGCGCAAGAGCCCTTGGCTCTCATCATTCAACTCAGCCCCCCTGAAATTGGCAGGCCAGGAGCTCTGAAGCAGCCCAGGGGAGGCAGTTAGTGGTTGCAGCAGATCCTGCCATTTCCCCACTCCTTCCTTGCCTTGCTGGCAGATCAGCCAAACTGCTTTTTCCTCCCCTAAATGTAGCTTGAAAGCTTGATTTTCATTTACCTTTCTCTAATCCTTATTTTTCCTGGCTTGATAGGTGTGGAGATTGCTCCAGGTGCTGCAGATCTACTCTCATGTAGACTCATGCTGAGGCTTGGCTCCTCCTATCCATCCTAGGGCCAGGCCGTGGTCGGTTTCAGGCTGGGCTGGCCTAGGATCCCAGCCTGTTGTGATAAGCCCCTCCTGCCTAACTGCCTACAGTAAGAGATGTGTTTTCTGTATTTTTGTGGTTTGGGAGCCCTAAAATTTGTTTAGAGTAATATTTTATGGGTATTTATGGTGGCTTTGTGAGAGCTGTGAACTTTTCTGCTTCTGCACCACCATCTTGCCTCTGCTCCCCCAGTGTTTTTTTTCAAGTAGATATTTCACATTGCCTTATATTTTTTCATTTGTGTGGCTATTTAATAGTATCTTGATTTCTCATAAAGTCATTTACTTCTGTTTCCTCCACTCTAATTTTGAAGGAATTATTCTCTTCAACGCACATTTGAGATTATTTTTGCATCCAGGAAATTCAACGTTTTTTTAAAGAACCATTTGAAACTTTATTTTGAATTCTAGCTCTTGAAAAGTAATTTTTTATTTTTTCAATTTATTGACTTGTTTATTTAATTTTAGTTTACAAGATTCAGTTAGAGAATCACTTCAGTTTCAGATTTTCTTCCCTCCCTCCCCCTTTCTTCCTATAGTGGCATACAATCATGTATGGAAACTGCAAACACTTTCACATTGTACAATAGTCTGGTTGTATAGAAATGTTGTAACCAATGGAGTGAATAATGGGAAAAGATTAAAAGGAACAAAAGAAACAAGACCAAAAATGGAAAAGAAAAATAGCCTGTGTTGCTCCAGTCTCCATTTAAAATCTGGTCTTTTTAGTTCTTTCTCTGAATGTAGGTATCTCCTTCCATGCTGAGACTTATAAAGTTGTCTTTTAACTGTGTGTTGCTGAGAAGAGTCTGGTTTATCAAGTTCGGTCATCACACATATGATGTATCTGTGACTGTGTACAGCTTTTTCCTGGTTCTGCTTTTCTCACTTAGTTAAAAATTTGTATAAGCCTCTCCAGGTAATTATGAAGGCCATCTCCTTCCCATTTCTTATTGCACAATAGTATTCCATTACATTCATATACCATAACTTGTTCAGCCATTCCCCAACTGATGGGCATCCCCTAAGTTTCCAGTTTTTTGCTACCACAAAGAAAGCTGCAATAACTATTTTTGTACATAAGGGTCCTTTTCCCACTTCTATGATCTCTTTGGGATAAAACATCAAAAGAGGTATTACTGGGTCAAAAGGTATGCAATTATTTATAGCACTTTGGGCATAGTTGCAGATTGCCCTCCAGAATGGTTGTATCAGTTCACAGCTCCACCAACAATGCATTAGCATTCAAATTTTTCCACATCCTCTCCATCACTTGTTATTTTACTGTTTTGTCATCTTACCCAGTCTGAACAATAATACATTTTGACCAGGTAGGATTTATTCCAGGAATGCAAGGATGGTTCAATATTAGGAAAACCATCAGCATCATTGATCATATCAACAATAAAACTAGCAGAAAATATTTGATTGTTTCAATAGATTCAGAAAAAGCCTTTGATAAAATACAACATACATTCCCATTAAAAAGACTAGAAAGTATAGGAATAAATGGAGTTTTCCTTAGAATAATAGGTAGCATCTACTCAAAGCCATCAGCAAATATTATATGCAATGGGAACAAATTAGAAGTATTTCCAAGAAGATCAGGGGTGAAACAGGCATGTCCACTATTACCCCTCTTATTTAATCTCGTACTAGAAATGTTAGCAGTCACAATTAGAGAAGAAAAAGAAAGCAAATTAATCAAATTAGGCCAAGAAGAGACTAAGCTATCACTTTTTTCAGATGATATGAAGATATACTTGGAGAATCCTAGAGAATCAAGTAAAAAACTTCTTGAGACAATAAATAAATTTAGCAAAGTTGCAGGATATAAAATAAACCCACATAAATCCTCAGCATTCTTATATATTTCCAGTGAAGTCCAACAGCAAGAGACAGTGAGAAAAACTCTATTTAAAGTTACTGTAGACATTATAAAATATTTGGGAATCTACCTGCCAAAACAAACCCAGTACCTTTATGAACACAACTAGAAAACACTTTTCACACAAATTCAATGTTTTAAGGCATCCTTCTCCTCATTAGCTTTTGGGGCCTCCTTTGACATTTGAGTTAGTCTATTTTTAAGGTGTTATTTTCTTCAGTCAGGTAGTTGGCTGTCTTATCAAGATTTTTTTGCTTCATTCTCATTTCTCTCCCTAACTTTTCCTCCACCTCTCTTATTTGGTTTTAAAAATCCTTTTTAAGTTCCTTTGTGGCCTGTATCCCCTTCATATTTTTCTTGGAAGCTTTTGGTGTGGGAGTTCTGACTGTGTTGTCTTCCTTCCATTCCAAGCTTTGGTCCTTTTGTCCCCAAAAAAGGAATCTAATGTTCAATTGCTGGGCTTGCTCTGCTTCCTTTTCCTGCTCATGATGCCAGTGAATTATTTGTCTTTTTACCTCTGTGGAACTCTGCTACAAGAGGGGAAAGCTCTGTATCAGATTGCTGTGGTTTTCAGAGATGACTGAGACATACAGCAAGGCTGCTGTTTTTTGCAGCCCCCACCAGCTTAAGCTCACTGAAAATGTGCCTCAGGACCACCACCCAATTGTGTGATCCAATCCAGGCAGCTCAAGGAAAGAGCACTTAGCCTCTGAATAATCACTTGGTCACTCTGCAATGCCTAGGCTAGGAGCTTCTGAAATATCCATGGGGAGGCAGCTGCAGGGCCGCTGCTTCAGACAGCTTCTAGCTCTGGAGGAAGTTCAGCCAGACCATCTCCCCAAAATTTATCCAAGTTCTACTGACCTTTTCCCTTTGAGCTTGGCTCTTTTGGGTTGGTGATTATGGAAGTTGCCACAGCTGCTGATGATCTGTTCTCCAGAACACTAGAGCTGTGCCTTCTCCTGGATGCCTTGGGGCTGAAAATGCAGGGGGCCGCACTCTGCTTCCAGTGGTCTGTGATGACTGTCTGCCAGGCTGCCTTCAGCAGGAACTTTGTTATTTTGTCATATTTGTGTAGACTGGAACTCTAAAATTTGTTTATTCTCATAGTTTATAGGTATTTTAGGTGGTATTGGGGGGAGCTCATGGAGTTGTCTTGTTTCTGCACCCTCATCTTGACTCTTCCCCCAGGAATATACTTTTTTTCTCAGTGACTTATGAAACCTACACAAAATTAAGCATGTATTAGGGCATTAAAACCTTACAACCCTTTACAGAAAGGCACAAATATTAAATACATTCTTTTCAGACCATGACTTCATAAAAATTACATGTAATAAAGGGCAATGGAAAAAATTAATTGGAAACTTCATTATCTAATCCTAGAGAATTTGTGAGTCAAACAACAAATCATAGCAGACATGAATGACTTTATCCGAGAGAATAATAATAATGAGACAAAATACCAATATATATGGAATGTAATGAAAAACCATTCTTAGGGGAAGTTTTATATCTCTAAATGCCAACATGATTAATATAGAAATACCAGAAATCATTGAAGTGGGCTTGCAACTGGAAAAGGTAGAAAGCTAACAAATTAAGAGTTCCCAATTAAATAGCAAAATAGGAATTCTGAAAAACAAAGGAGAAATTAAGAAAAATGAAATTAAGAAAGCTATTTTGAACTAATAAATAAAACTAAGAGCTGATTCAAGAATCCAGTAACATAGATTTAACTTTGGTTAATTTGACATTTTTTAAGAAGAGGAAAAAAAATTACCAATATCAAAAAATGAAGTGTGAATTCACCACCAATGAAGAGGGAAAAAAAACAACAATTAAGAGCCATTTTGCCCTACTGTATGTAAATAAATCTCACAATTTTAGTGAAATATATGAATATTTATCTAATGGAAATTGCCCAAATTAATGGAAGATGAAATAAAATAATTAGTTGACCTGATTTTAGAAAAAGAAATTGAACAACACATCAATGAATTTCCTAAGAAAAAAATATCCAGGGCCAGATAGGTCTACAAGTGAATTCTACTAAATATTTGTTTAATTTTTAATTTTAATTTTTGCTTTTTGGAGGGTAATCGGGATAAAGTGACTTGCCCAAAGTCCAGGAGGACTCAAGTTCTCCTGACTTCAGGACCGGTGCTCTATTCACTGAGCCACCTAGCCACCCCTCTACTAAACATTTAAAGAGCAATTAATTCCAATATTACATCAACTATTTGGGGAAATAAAGAAGGGGTCCTACCAAATTCTTTTAATTATAAAAAAATGGTGCTGATAGATAAACGTGGAAGAGTCAAAACAGAGAAAGAAAATTATAATGCGTTTTCAGTAATGAATGTAGATGTGAAAATTTTAAATAAATTATTAGCAAAGAGATTACAGCAACTTATCTTGAGGATAGTACACTATGAACAGGTAGTATTTATACCAGGAATGCAAGACTGGCTCAATATTAGGAAAACTATTAACATAATTGACCATATCCACAACAAAACTAACAGAAATCACATAATTATCTCAATAGCTGTAAAAAAAAAGCTTTTGACAAAATACAAAACCCATTCCTATTAAAACACTAGAGAACATAGGAGTAAATGGAGTCTTCCTTAAAATTATAGCATCTCCTAAAACCATCGACAAACATTATATGTAATGGAGATAATCTAGAAGCATTTCTATTAAGATCAGAGGTGAAACAAGGATGTCCATTATTACCACTGTTATTCAATATTGTACTAGAGAATGTTGGGTTGAGCAGTAAGAGAAGTAAAAAGAATTAAAGGAATTAGAATGGGCAAAGAAGAAAGAAGGTTATCACTCTTTACAGATGATATGATGGTATATTT
The DNA here is from genome assembly GCA_028646575.1 of Pseudocheirus occidentalis. Taxonomy (NCBI): domain Eukaryota; kingdom Metazoa; phylum Chordata; class Mammalia; order Diprotodontia; family Pseudocheiridae; genus Pseudocheirus; species Pseudocheirus occidentalis. The sequence goes on along the minus strand of JAQQSW010010321.1, from coordinate 6,948 downwards.
TGATAATCCTAGAGAAGCAACTGAAAAACTCCTTGAAATAATTAAAAACTTTTGCAAAGTTACATGATATAAAATAAACCCACATAAATCATACCATTTCTATATATTACCAAAAAAGGCCAGAAAAAAGAAATAGAGAAATTCCATTTAAAATTACTGTAGCCATTATAAAATATTTGTGAGACTATGTGTAAAAACAAACCCAAGAACTATATGAATACAATTACAAAATTCTTTTCACAAAACAAAGTAAAATCTAAATAATTGGTGAAATATCAGTCACACATGAATAGGCTAACCTAATATAAAGAAAATGACAATTCTACCTAAACTAATCTACTTATTTTGTGCCATACCAAACTACCAAAAATTATTGTATAGAGCTAGAAAAAATAATAAAAAATTCATCTTGAAGAACAAAAGTTCCAAAATATCAAGGGAATTAATGAAAGGAAATGCAAGGGATACTGGCCTAGTATTACCAGACCTTAAATTGTATTATAAACTAGCAGTCAGCAAAACTACTTATACTGCCTAAGAAATAGAGTGGTGAATCGGTGGAATATAAGTCAGCTATATAAGACACGTAAGTCAAAGACTATAGTAATCTACTATTTCATAATCCCAAAGATCTTGGCCTCTAGCATAAGAACTCACTTTTGATAAAAAGTGCTAGGGAGCCTGGAAAGTAGTATGGCAGAAGCTAGCCATAGATTAACATTTTTAAAAATATTTCTTTATTTGTACTCTTGTTTACATCATTCATTTACATTACATTTTTTAACTACAAATTTTCTCCCCATCTTGCCCCTGCCCCAACCCTAAAACAGCAATCCCACTGTAATGCCCCTCCTCTGCTCTGCTCTTACTTTCTGGTAGGGCAGAGAGGGTCTCCCTATCCCAGCCCCTGTATGTCTTAATTCCCAGTTGCTGTTATTACAGAACTTTAAATTCTAGATCCTTTAGATTCCTCCCTTGTCACCCACCCCCACTGGAAGGACAAGTAATTCAATACAGTCTGTGCATGTGTAAATACACAGGACATCTTCACAGTGGACATATTGTGACAGTCTGATCATATGTCTCTCCTTCCTATCCCTCCCTGCCTTGTTGTGTTCTCTACCTTGTCCCTCTTCCTTTATTGAAGTGTGTGCTTCCAGCATCCCTCCCCCAGACCCTGCCCTCCCCTCCATCATCCTGCCTGTCATCTCCATGCCCCCTACTCACCTGTGTGGCATGATACACAGTTTAGAGTTCATGTGATTCCTTCACTAAGCCAAATTAAATGAGAGCAAATGGGAGCAAAGTTGTAACAGTTATCCTTCCCTCTTATATGTGGGATGATTAACCCCATTTTGTCTCTCCCAGGCTCCTCTCATTCTAGTCCTCTCCAACCTTGGAATTTCACCTTTTAAAATATCATCCCTTCCTATTCAATTGATCCTATACCATCTATGTACACATATACACATATGCGCATATATATATTCATATGCATATATAGCCTCCTATATAGACATATGTGGAAGTATACATATGCATACATTTGTATTCCCTTCCCCTACCTTCACACTAAGAAAAGTTTCATAAGTTACTATTATCGTTTTTTCCATATTGCTATGTAAATAGTTGAACTCTGATAAGTTCCTTATGATTTCTTTCACATGTTTACCTTCTCATGCTTCTTTTGTTTGATTGTCAAATTTTCTGTTCAGTTCTGGTTTTTTCCACAAGAATGCTTGAGAGTCCTCCACCTCATTGAATGACCATATTTTCCCCTGGAACATTGTACTCAATTTTGCTGAGTAGGTGATTCTTGGTTTTAATCCCAGCTCCCTTGATCTTTGAAATATCATATTCCAGGGCCTTCAATCCCTCAGTGTAGAAGCTGCAAGATTCTGGGTTAAACAAATAGTGTTTCCACAGTATTCAAATTGTTTTTTCTTGGTAGTCTGTAATATTTTCTCCTTAATATGGGGGTTCCATAACATGGCTATTACATTTCTAGGAGTTTTCTTTTTGGGATCTTTTTCAAGATCTCAAAATCCCTCTGACTCTAAAACATCAGGGAAATTTTCTTTGAGAGTTTCTTGGAAGATGCTTTCAAAGTTCTTTTTTTGGTCATGGCTTTCAGGTAAATCAATAATTTTCATATTGTCTCTCCTGGATCTACTTTCCAGGTCAGTAGTTTTTTCAAGGAGATACTTTACATTGCTTTCTATTTGTTCATTTGTTTGTATTTGTTTAATAGTATCTTGTTTTCTCATAAAGTCATTAACTTCCACTTGCTCTACTCTAATTTTGAAGGAATTATTCTCTTCAGAATACTTTTGAGATTCTTTTTACATCTGGGAAATTTGACTTTTTAAGGCATTCTTCTCCTCATTGGGTTTCTAGGCTTCTTTTGCCATTTGAATTAATGTATTTTCTAAAGTTTTTTTTCTTCTGTCATGTTGTTGATTCTCTTTTCATGATTTTCTCACATGATTCTCGTTTTTCTTCCCAATTTTTCCTCTACTTCTCTTATTTGTTTTTCAAATTCCTTTTTCAGTTGATCTATAGCTTGTAGGTAGTCTTCAAGTGCCTTGGGAGCATTTGGTATGGGAGTTCTGACTGTGTTGTCTTCCTCCCATTCCATGCTCTTTTGTCCATAGAAAAGGGTTTTAGAGTTTTATTGGTGTTCTTGTCTTGCTTCCTTTTCCTCATGTTGTTCAGTCAATTAATTGGTTGGCTTTTTGTTAGCTTTGTGGAACTCCACTTCCAGGGGGGAAAGCTCTGTCCCAAATTGCTGGGGTTTACACAGCTCCCAGAGGTATTAGGGGGGTGCTGCAGCCCCCACCTGCTTTGGCTTGCTGAAAGCACACCCAAGGACCACAACCCAAGACCATGGTCCAGATCCAGGCCGCTCAATGCAAGAGCCTTTGGCCATGATCAATTGACTCAGTCCCCCAGCGGGGTCTGCAGGCCAGGAGCTCTGAAGTATCCCAGTGGAGCAGTTGCTGGTTGTAGCAGATCCTGCCCTTCCCCCACTGTTTCCTTACCCTGGGGGCAGATTGGCCAAACTGCTTTTCCTCCCCCAAAATTAGCTTGAAAGCTTCATTCTCACTGACCTTTCTCTAATCCTGATTTTTCCTGACTTGATAGATGTGGAGATTACCCCACGTGCTGCAGATATGTTCTTTGGGGATAGATTCATGCTGCAGCTCCTCCCACCCTGGCACTTGGCCATGTTTTTCGTTTCAGCCTGGGCTGGCCATGCCTCCCAGCATGCAACAATGAGCCCCTCCTGCCAAGCTGCTTGGTTTGATGATTCTCTGTCCTTTTTCTTAGCCTGCTTGATAAGTGTGGAGAATGCCTCAGGTGTTGCTGATCCTTTATCATGTAGACTCTGGCTGTGCCTTTTCCCAACCACCCTGTGGCCTGGCTACATTTTCGGTTTGGGGCTGGCCTGGCCTTGGTTCCCAGCCTGTCACAATTAGCTCCTCCTTCTGCAATGAGCCCCTCCTGCTGAACTATCTTCAGTAACAGATGTGTTTTCTGTATTTATGTGGGTTTAGGAGCCCTAAAATTTGTTTAACATCAAATTTTCTAGGTATTTAAGGTGGCTGTGTGGGAGCTGTGGAGCTTTGCTTTTTCTACAACTCCATCTTTTCTCCACCCCTTGCGGGCCATTTTCATAATGAATATTGATGCAAAAGTTTAAATAAAATATTTTCAAAGAGATTATAGCAATTTTTTTCAATATAATATATTGTGACTAGGTCACAATACCAGGATTATAGGACTGGTACAAGATATGAAAAACTATCAACATAATTGACCATTTCAATAACTAAATTAACAGAAATCATATGATTTTCTCAACAGCTTCAAAAGAAATCTTTTAACAAAATGCAGCACCCATTCCTAGTAGAATCAATGGAGAGAATAGGAATAAATGGAGTTTTTTCTCAAAATGATAGGTCAAATCTATCTAAAATCATTATCACACCTTATATGCAATTTTGACAAACTAGAAGCATCTTTAGCAAGAACATGGTGAAAAAAGAATGTCCATTATTATTGCTGTTAGTATTGTACTAGAAATAGTAACTTTAGCAATAAGAGATGAAAAAGAAATTCAAAGGAGTAGAATAAGTATGAGGAAACAAAATTATCACTCTTTGGAGATGACAGAATGCCACATATAGGAAACCTTAGGGAATGAACTAAAACAACAACTTGAAACAATGAACAAATTTAACAAAGTCAGAGGATATAAAATAAAGCCAATGAAGTCATCAGCATTTCTACATATTACTAACAAAGTCCAGCAGCAGATAGAAGAGATAGAAAAAGAAATTCTATTTAAAATATCTGTAGAAAATGTAAGATATTTGGGAGTCTACCTGCCAAGACAAACCTAGGAACCATATGAACAAAATTACAAAACACATGTCATACTAATAAAGTAAGATCTAAATAATCAGAAAAAAATATCAAATGCTCATGGGCAGGTCAAGCTAATATAATAAAACATGACACTTCTACCTAAATTAATTTATTTATTTTCCATACCAATCAAACTAGCAAAAATTATTTCATAGAGTTAAAAATAACCAAACAATTCATCTGGAAAAACAAAATGTCCTGAATATCGAGGAAATTAATGAAAAGGAATGTAAGGGAAGGCAGCCTAAATATACAAGATCTAAAGAAGCAAATATCAAAAATTATTGGTACTGGTTAAGAAAGAGAGTTGAGATCACTAAAATCACTTAAGTACTCAAGACACAGTAATCAATGATTCTAGTGATCTTCTGTTTATAAACCCAAAGATGCCAGCTTCAAGGGTACAACTCACTCTTGACAAAAACTGCTGGGGAACCTAGTAAATAGCATGGCAGAAGCTCAACACATACCATCACCTTACAGTGTGTACCAAGACAAGGTCAAAATGGGTACATGATTTAGACATAAGGCTGATAGTATAAGAAAACTAGGAGAGCAAGGAATAGTTTACCTGTCAGATCAATGGAGAAGGGAAAAATGTATGGCTAACCAAAAAATAGAGTACTTTTTGAGATACAAAATGAACAATTTTGTTTAAATTAAATTTAAAAAGTTTTTGCATAAAATACAACCAAGATTGAAAAGGAAACAGAAAGCCTGAAAATAATTTTTGTAACCAGTTTCTCTGATAAATACCCCATTTCTAAAACATAAAGAAAACTGAGTCAAATTTATAAAAATACAAGGCATTCTGTAATTGATAAATAGGCAATTTCCAGATGAGGAAAAAAAACTATCTAGACTCATATGAAAAAAAATGCTCTAAATTACTATTGGTAAGAGAAATGCAAATTAAAATAACTCTGATGTATACATCACACCAATCAAGTTAGCTAATATGAGAGAAATTGTAAATGATCAATGTTGGAGAAGATGTGGGAAAATTGAAGTCTAATGCACTGTTGCTGGAGTTGTGCATTCTGCAGACCAATTTGAAACTATGCCCAAAGGAATATAAAATTGTACTTAATCTTTGATCCAGCAATACCACTACTAGGTCTACATCCCAAAGAGATCATAAAAATGGAAAAGCATCCCCACATACAAGAATAGTTATAGGACCTTGGTGGCAAAGAAGTGAAATTGAAAGGATGCCCATCAATTGGGGAACAACTGAACAAATTGTGGTATATGAAAACAATGGACCACAATACTATTCTAGTAAAAGAAATGATGAGCAAGACTTAACAAACTAATGTTGAGTGAAGTGTGCAGAACCATGAAAGCATTGTACACAGCAACAGTAGCATTATGTGATGACTGACTTTGACAAAAATTGCTCTTCTCAGCAATGCAATGATCTAAGACAATTCAAAAAGACTCATGGTCGAAATTGCTATCCATATATAGAGAAAGAAGTACTGAATCTGAATACAGATCAAAGTATACTATTTTCTCTTTGTTTCTGTCTTGTGTTTCTTTTTTTCTTTTGTTCTGATTTCATTCTTCTTTTACAACATGATCAATGAGGAAATGTTTAATATGATTGTACATACATAGCCTTAAAATAATCCATTGCTACTCTGCAAGAGAACAAAGGAGCATTTTTTATTAAAAATAACACTCAAGAAGCTTGGGAGGAAGGGGAACAAGATAGCAGAGTAAAAGCAGGAATTTTGTGGGCTTTGCACCAACCACCTCCAATACTTGTAAATATGACTATAACAATTTTTAGAGCTACAGAACCCACAAAGTGACAGAGAGGAAACAAGTCACCCATAGAAGGCAGCCTGGTAGGCTGACAGGAAGGGTCTATCACACCAAGCTGGGGGCTGAGATATTGTAAAGCCAAGCACAAGCAGATTCCCCAAAGAATGCTACTGTGAACAGCTTTTAAGGTTAACACTCTATTTATTCCATTATAAATCAAGATTCAGTACAATATTCACAATATAATATTCTCAGTATTACATCTTGGTACAGAGAGTCACAATATAGTGTTCATAGCAGATTAACATTAGAATGGCCACACAGTTTTCACTACAGTAGCCACAATATGTAGAACAAAGAACAAAAGGAGAATCACCTGGTTTCCCAAAGGGGGAAACCATTTTCTCATAAAGATTCAATCAATCAATCAACAAAAGAATAATCACCTGGTTTCCCTAAGGGGAAAACCCTTCTCACTAAATGATTCAACCAATCTATTCACAACATACCAATCTTCCATTCATGGGGCAACCATTAATTTAATCAGTAACTCATCTAGCAGTCAGTCACTAGGCTAGATTCCCAATTACTAAATATCATTAGTCGGATACATGATCTAGATATAAAGGCTGATACTGTAAATAATCTGGAGAAGCAAGGAATAGTTTACCTGTCAGATTTATGGTGCAGGGAAGAATTTATGACCAAAGAAGATTTGGAAAGCATTATAAAATGCAAAATCGATAA
>JAQQSW010010320.1:0-13016 GCA_028646575.1 Pseudocheirus occidentalis | reverse complement strand
CTGCCTGTAGCAACAGATGTGCTTTCAGTCTTGTGGAGAGTTTTTGAGCTTGAAAATCTTTTTAGCGTCCCATTTTATGAGTTTTTTAGCGTGTTTGTGTGGGAGCTGTGGTGCTTTGCTGCTTCTATGCCGCCATCTTGGCTCCGCCCCTACTTTGGTTCATTCTTGACACTCAAGTTATTAGACACACAAAATATCAGATACAAGAGACCTTGAACATAATTTAGTCATCAATTTGAAGATGAGGAAAGTGATTCAAAGAAATGAATGACACACCTATGTAATCACTAAGATTCTACTCTAAGTATTCAGAGTCTTAATTTAGACTCCTCATTTGATGTCCTTTCTACCAATCTATGTTGTCTCTCTGCATGTACCTGTATTCAGTCTTTGTTGTTGTTTTTTAGTGATTTCAGAGACAATCCACTCTGTATGATCTCATGAGCATTTCCTAATCAACATTTTTTTTCCTTTTTGGAGAGGGGAAGTCAGGGCAATTTGTGGTTAAGTGACTTACCCAAGGTGACATGGCTAGTAAGCGTTAAGTGTCTGAGGCCAAATTTGAACTTGGTTCCTCCTGACTACAGGGTTGGTGCTCTATTCACTGCACCATTTAGCCGCCCCTCAACAAATTCTTATGTCCTGATTATTCACTCATTCACAAACTACTTACATTAATTATTGATTCTTGTAATCATAAAGCAAAAATAATGTGTGCAAATATAATTAGGACCTAAAATACTGATTTGCGTCAATTCTTAACCTTTTCCAGTGGGAACATAATGCTAAATCTAACTCACTTCTAATACTAAAATATTAGTATCAGTTGAATACAATACAAAGTGTCCCAAAAGTATTACTACAATAAGCTGACAACTACACTAAGATTTTTGAGATATTTTGTACAAAATTTAAAGGTTTACACAGTGCTTTGCCTACATAGTCTCATTTGGTGCTCATGAGAAGCCTATAAGGCATATACCATGTGTGTTATTATCCCCAGAAAAATGAGAATACTCTGCCCTTAGTAGTTGCTTAATAAATGATTGTTCAGTTTCATGAGATTGAATTAACCAACTTAGAATAGACAGTGCTAACCATGCATCTAGCCACATTAGCAGAGTGTTTGCCATAATTCAAAATTAAATTTGATAGTTCATCAAATTACAAAGGCCTAGATCCTTCTGACTCACAAATACACTAGAGCTGTATACCTTGATTATTTGGGGGGTGTATATGACATTTAGGTCGGGCAAGTGCTGCTATTGGTTAGAATAGAAACTGGTCCATGAGGTGCTTTGCAAAAGAACATGATGCATTAGTCACTTTTCTAATTATGTATTTATCTGTCAGAGAAAATTCCTCCTACAGGTGATTAGTATCTGCCCTGAAGCCTGAGATTTGATTTCCTGTACTTAAGCTTACTTACTAGTCATAATGAGACAGATGCTCCCAGATGAGCACCCTTGTCCATGTACAGAGCACCCATGAAAGCCAATGAGAGCCATGGCAATGAAGAACACTACATGCACAGGAGCTCCCAAGTGAGTATTATTTTATTATTGTTCCTAAATTCATATAGCTCGGCTGGTCTGACTGTGAATGTTTGCTCCTATATATATACTATAGTATATATATATATATCTCTACTTGTCATAATAGTATTATGCTTAAAAGAGTAGTGGTCTTTTGGAACCTCTTTACATTTTATCCCAGTTGAAACAATTATAGGTTTTTCTACTTTTCACCGTAGGAAGTGATTGGTTTGTTGGACAAAACAGAAAGTCAGTAAGTTCCTCATATATAGGGCACCCTGCAACGTTGTTTTGTGAGCTCAGATTATGTATGTTCAAACCAAGAGGAAACTGTGGTTTGGAATCTGGGTGTCTAAGATGCCTGTGGTTCCTGGAAACCCAGAGAAGCAGGAAATAGTACTGAATGGACCTCCCAAAGGATTCTGGCATACAGCAAAATAGGGAGAAGGTAAAGAAGGCAATCTGATATAACTTTTACATTCACCTATATCTTATGCAAAGAAAACAATGAGTAGCAAAAATATACTAAGCATAACAACTTTGAGGAACTGACTTTGTGGTTTCAATCATGAATAATGCAACTCAAGTCATAAATTACTCTTTAATGATTTGTTCTGATTGTCACATGAACAACATGATTCTTAGGTCAAAATTTCTGGTTTAAAAAAAATACCTGAATACTATTAGAAAATCTTTCTTTGATATCTCTCTATGCCTGACTCAAACTGCCACATTATTAGAGAAATCCATATGATTATCTTGCCTTAACATTTTAGAAACAGGACAGCACAATTCTTTTATACCAAAATTATATTTTTAATTATCAATTGCTATGAGTCATACTTATATGGTGTTTAAAATTTATAATGAACTTTCCCACAAAATAACTTATTTTGATAATCACAAGAATCCTGTGCAGTAGGTAGGGTAGGGTAGGTATCAGCACCCCCATTTTATAGATAAGCAAACTGAGATTCAAGGAGTTTAAGCTTCATTGCTAAGATTATATAGCTAATATATTGAGCAGCTAGGTGGCACAGTAGGTAGAGTACTGGACTTGGAATCAGGAACCCTCATTTTCTTGAGTTCAAATCAGACCCTCAAGACACCTTCTTGCTTTGTGACCCTGGGCAAGTCACTTAACCCAATTTGCCTCAGTTCCTAATCTGTAAAATGAAGAGAAGAAAATGGCAAACCATTCCAGTATCTTTGCCAAGAAAACCCTGGATGGGGACATGAAGAATCTAATGTGACTGAAATGATACAACAAATATGACACTGAACTAAAAAGACTGAATTGCAAATTTAGGATCCTACATTTAGAGGTCATATAACACAATCTCATTTTATAGGTGAGGAGACTGAGGCCTAGAAAGCTTAAGTGACTTGCCAAAATTAACGCAAGTAGGAGCAGCTAGATGGAGCAGTGGATAGAGCATTGGCCCTGGAGTCAGGAGGACAAAGTTCAAATCCAGCCTCAGATACTTACTCTCTGTGTGACTCTGGGCAAGGCTCTTAACACAAACTGTCTTTAAAAAAAGAATCACAGAAGCAGTGAGAGGCAAAGCCAGGATGTAGACCCATGGCCCTACGGCCCTTGACTTTAAAGCCAGTGCTATTTCCACTCTACCACTCTATTTACTTAGGATAATAGTAAAGTTCTTGGGATAGTATAAAATTTCCATAGCTAGAATCTACTAGAATGGAATGAAGTAAAACAAAAACCTTTTTAACAAACGATGTTCTTAATCACTATCTTTGCCAGATAAATGGATTCCTGTATGTGACAGTTTCCTCTGGCCTAATGCAAGGAAATGGCTAAATTCAGCTTAGGCTAGTTGAGACATCCTTCATCTTAATATCTGGTTGGTTCAGTTCTGTGCCATGACGACACAAAAGGACTTTAAGGGCTGCTATAGCATGATAATTCTCATCTATCTTTTAATTCAATGAACATCTAAGTCACTTCTAGGCAGACGGGACTAGGTGAAACTTAAGACAAAGACATTGCCTTAAATAAGCTTACATAAAACTGATGGCAAACTATACATACACTGGTAAGTAAATACAGAACAATATGAGGATGGAGGAGAGTAGAACATGGGAAGGATCCAGGAAGGCTTCATGGATAGAGTGGACCCTGGTCTGAAATGCATTGACAAGGAGGCTGCTTTCCTTTCCATAGCAGAAGATGGTTGCCCTCAATACATGAAGGTAGAAACTGGAGTGTCCAGATTGTCAATACGCTGGTACACCAATGTGGAGGAGGAAATTCAGTGTATGAAGGCAATTAATGTGAAATAAGGCAAGAAAGCCAGATAATTGATAGCCTGAAATTTAACTTTATGGCTTCAGTGAATAAAAAGTTCGTGTGAACTATGCAGCATCAGGACAAAAGAAATCATATAAACTCTGAAAATATTTACAAATTAAAATATTATATGTAATTTTATATATAATATAAATGTAATATAATGCATTTACATAATTTTACATATTACATATAAATGTAATATAAATATATTTGTATGTAACATGTAATACAAAATACCAACATGTTGAATTCATAACCTACTATGTACAAAGGGCTACAAAATGAGGGATGCATAAGATATATCCAAAAATAAATAGATTTCAATGGTGCAGCCAGGTGGTACAGTGAGTAGAGCACTTGTCCTGGAGTCAGGAGGACTTAAGCTCAAATCTGGCCTCAGACATCTGACACACTAGCTGTGTGATCTTGGGCAAGTCACTTAACCCCAATTGCCTTACCTTCCCCTCTCAAAAAGAATAGATTCCTTTTAGTTAGTGTTTCTAACTGCCCCCAATTAATCTGTATTCATTTCATATTTACTTATCTATGTATATATTGTTCACCAGCCCCTCCCTTGGAGTAGTGTAAGTTCTCTGAAGACAGCAACAATTTTTTTCTTGCCTAGCACATGGTAATCATGTAATAAATGCTCAGTGAATTAAATAGGATAAGTGTCATAAGCACCACAAATTTTTGTGGAGAAAGAGCTCACAACCAATTGGGTAGAAAGATAAGGACAAGTGAATGAAGTGGCATTAGACTTCAAACCAGGAGGAAGACTGCGTAGAATTTCAGCAGCCACACATAGAGAGAGGAGGATGTTCCAAGTGGTCTGGGAAATGCAGGATTTCTTTGTTAAGCTGTACAGTATGTGTGGGGAGTTAACTGGCAGTAATGTTACTCTGAATAGAGGGGGCACCACTAAAAAATAAGTTTAATTGCAGAGACTAATCTGGCATTCATGTACATGATGAATCAAAGGACAGAACAGATCAATAAAAATGCTAAGGCATTAGACAGATCCTGGAATCCTCCACTCATGATAAAGAAACAACTAGTTCATATTGATATAGCATTTCAAATATTGCAAAATGCTTTATAAGGGCGGCTAGGTGGCACAGTGAATAGGGTACCCACCTTGGAGTCAGAAGGCCCTGAGTTCAAATCTGGCTTCAGAAACTTGATATATAAACTAGCTGTGTAACCTTTGGCAAGTCACTTAACCCCAACTGCCCTCCAAAAATGCTTTATAAACATCATCTCATTTTGATCTGGGCAACCATTCTGTGGTGTAGTTGCTATTACTATATTCATTTCATAGATGCCAAAAGAAAGGTTCAGAGGAGGTAAGTGAATTGTCAGGGGTCACACAGCAATCTAGACATGGAAGATGTGTCCATGTCTTCCTAATATCAATTTCACTGATGCCATGATGTCTCCCAAAAGGGAATAAAGAAATAAGCTAGGATTGGAAGTGTGGTAATGGAAGAAAGAGAATGGACTCAAGAACTATAAAGATGCTCATTATACAGTGTTCCTAAAATGTACATAAAGTAACACATGGACTTTGCCCAGTGTTTAAAAAGAGAATTCAAATTACTTTTTAATGTCACTAAACAAATTCAATCTTTGAAAGGAAAACGAATAAAAATATATTTTCATGAAGGAATATGGAAATAAACAACTTGAACATTGTTACAATATTGTTTTTCACTTTATTTTTTCCTTATATTCCTCCTTATAATTCCAGTCTACTGTTTAGTTTCTGAGAAAATAATATAAACATCAATTCCTTGACATTCTGGAACCAGTTGATAATGAGACCATGTTGAATGCTCACTCAGGTAAAAGACATATATACATACATACATGCATGCATATATAGAAACCACACACATATATGTATTCACACAGAGCTATACACATATTCACACATACAGATGCATATGTACATATACATATAATACACACACATACATATATTTTCCTCTTGGCACCAAAAATTGCATAAATGTTTGTGTAAAACCTTCCTTTTCTGAACCATTTTCTGATTCTTTTATATATTTCCTTGGTTAAGAGTCCAGCAAAGACAATTAACCACATCTCATACAATAACTTGAAAACATACCATCCTGTTTTGGCCTTCTTTTTATGATTGGCACCATTTAGTTTTGACCTAGATTTGGTAAGCCACCACCATGAGCACAAAGATGAGTTTTGTTTCAGAGAAGCAACTCTAAGCTTGCTAGTCAACAGAAACAAGACAGTAATTCTTGAATGCTGCCTTTGACTGGTCACCTTGCTCTGGAAAATAAGCTTCTGAAGTGAGTTAATTAAGACATATTCAAAGGGAATCACTAATGATGTGGCCCTGAGTCATCCACTACTCTGTCTATACCCTCCAACACAAAGATTCACTGCCTTCTGTCAGTCTTTACAGCAATCTTACCTTTGCCCATCACTGCACCAGTCCCCATGGCTACATGCTGATTCAAGACCTGAACATAAGAAACTGAGATTCTTCTAATTGGCTTTGTGACTGACTTTACAAAAGGCATGGAAGCCTCTAGAGAAAAGGACAACAAAATTTATCATTTGTGAAAATGAATCATAAGCATCTGCAACATGGATAGTCTATTGAGATACAAGTTACAAGTGTCTCTAGAAAGGATTATATGAGGAATCTGGTAAAAGGTATGAAATCTTTCTTAAATGCTGAATTTGAAAAAAAATGTGAGAAAGGAGCAAACCTGAAAAAGTATTTCTAAAACACGTATTGTGTGCTAGGCACCTGAAATGAAAGACAAAACAAACAGAAAAAAGAGCATCTGCTGCCTAAAGGAGTAAATCTGCCTACATCTACCTTTTACTTGGTAGACAGATATATAAGCACATAGCTGGAAGTAGGGACTGTAATTTCAGTACTATAGGGAACTCCCAAGTGAGGAAACATCACCTACCATTTCAGTTTGATAACTTCTATGCAATTTATGATCTTGGAGTGTTGGCCAGTACACTGAGAAATTAAGTGAATTGCCTAGGAACACATAGTCAGTATGTGTGTTTGAGGAAGAACATAAGCCCAGGTCTTCCAGGCTGACTATCCATGACACCAAATAGCCTCTTGCATGTTCAGCATAAGACAGAATTAATGATCTCTTCTAGACTGACGATAGGAAATACACACAGCTCATGAGGTCATAATACCATAGGCCCAAAGATTACATAGGTAACATGAGAGAGTAGATATGAACATATGTCAGAACATCACATAATCAAAGGGATTTCAGAAGTGGAAAGGATCAAAGTCATCATCTGATCTGACCTGTACCTGAAAAAAGAATTCCTTTTTGGGCAAATAATCCTTTAGCACTTTCTTGGAAAGTGGGAAGTCAGTATCAGCCAAAGTAACCCACTCCACCTATTTATAGTTCTAATTTTTAGTTTTTCCTGACATTAAGCCTAAATTTACCTCTTTACAACTGCTACCCATTGCCTCCAGTTCTTCTCTGAGGAGCCAAATATAATAAGTTAAACTTCTCTTCTACATAATAGCACTTCAAATACAGGAAGACAGCTCTTCTGGAGGTTAAATGTCCCCAGTCCTTTCAAAGTATCCTTATGTGTATGAACTCAAGGACCTCTACTATCTTGGTTGCCTTCCTTTAGAGCAAGAGGTGTGTGTGTGTGTGTGTGTGTGTGTGAGAGAGAGAGAGAGAGAGAGAGAGACAGACAGACAGACAGACAGACAAACAGAGAGACAGGGAAAGAGACAGAGAAAGAGATGGACCCTGTTGGCAATCTGGTAAAAGCTATAAAATCTTTCTTAAAATATTTTTAAATGTACAAAGTAAAATACATGATATTGCAAAGGAAACCAATTTCATTAATCTATCTGTCTCTATCATTCTTATCTATATATACCTAATATATCTCTTTCTCTTCATTTATCTTATCTATTATCTTCTATCTCTCTCTATCATCTATCAAATTTTGTCTATCTTTCCATCACCTGTCTTTCTATTTATCTGTTTGCCTTTCTATCATCTATCAGTATATCTCCATCATCTCTAACTTTGTTTTTTGATCTATTATCTACCATCTATCAATTTTTCTCTATAGCACTATTATCATGATCTATCTCTATCATCTATCTATCAAATTATGTCTATCTGTCTTCTTATCTTTTTAGCATTTATCAGCCTATCAGCCTATCTCCCAAATAATTTAGAAGGCGAAAAAATGTTAGAAGCAATGGTTTGGTGAAAATTAAGCTACTCCAAACTCTTCATTTAGTTTATTAATATCCCTCACCTTTTTATTCCTTTTCCTCTCCCCATCTATTTTCTCCCCATCTCTCCCCCCCACCCAATGTTAAAGGAAACAATTTTGGGTAGAGGGGAGATGGCTGAACAAGGTGTCAACACAACCTTGGTTCAAACTCTACTTCAGATACATATATGAGCCTAGTCAAGTCACTTAACCTCTTTTGCCTCAATTTCTTCATCTGTAAAGTGAGGGGTTGCACTTGACAGCCTCCAACAGCCCTCCAGCTTCAAATCAATGACTAGTTAATCTAATAGAATTTTCTTTTGAGTCTAATATATCTTCCCAGGTTTTTTGCCTGATTGGCTTCTAGCTAAAAGTGATTGACACTTCTGGCAAATGCACACCCAGCCAGGGTAGCTTAAAAACAATAACAAAAATGATAGCTGTGTTAAAATACGAAGTATCTTCTTGTGTCAAACTACATGGCCATAATCTGTTGTACTTTTCCACAACCACCACATGGGCATATGTGAACAGACACACACGCATGTGCATACATACACACACTCACACTTATATCAGCAAAAGAAATATTCAAGTTAAAATGGATATCTTTTTATGAGTCTGTTGCCATAGAACTTTCAAATCCTAAAATGGTAATTTTGACAAGCTTGTATTGCTAAGTCAGATTTTCCTTCCTTTAATAATAGTGAAAATGATTAGGAAATTAAAGCTATCCTTGAAAAAAAAATCAAAATGTCTGAACTAAGAAAAAACCACACACAAATTAGCAGGTGATTAGTTATATGATAAGAGGATTTCCTAGAGGTTTACACACACACACACACACATACATACATACATACATACATACATATATATATATATATGTATATAAACTTGGAAACATTTTATTTTCCCATATCCACTGCATAAAGTAGGGTTCTTTCCAGATTTATAAATTCACAAAGTATAAAAAAGTCTTTGAAAAACACTATATTTGGATTTAATAAAAGTTTTGTTTTTAAATTTGTCTTTATTTTATTATTCACTTTGTAATTTTGTGTACAGTGACATGGATAACAAATTATGGAAAGTTGTTTTAGAGAGAAGTTTCAAAGAATACTCAGCAAAAATTTTTTAAAAGATATTAGGAAAAGTCAATTTTTTCTAGTGAAAAAAACTAGTTAATTTTGATTTATGCAAGTAGCAAAACATAACTTATTTTTACTTAAACATTATAACAACATTCCGTAATAATTATATAACCTAGAAGTCTTTGGGACCATTTGATGCTCTGTACAGTGTTCTAGTGAGACATCTGTTCTTTAAACTGCAAGGTCACTTTCAAAGCTTTCATCTAATGTATCAAGATCTTTAGGAAGCAAAAAATATGCCTGTATCATCTAAGGATTTTCAGTGCATATTGCTCCACAACATATGTTCTGATGCCATTCCAATCAATCAAAAAACATTTATTAAGCATTTATTGTTTCACAGGCACAGAGCTTAATGCTGGGGATATAAATGCAAAAAATGAAAAAATTTAAAAGAGATTTAAATCAAAACAGGAGAACAACTAGTACATATATAAGTATATACTAATTAAATCTAAAGAGAGTAAATAAATACAACTTGGTTAAATATGAGGCAGTTAGGAATGAGTGGGAGGTAGCTGTTGGGGGCATCAAGAAACATTTCACATATAAAGTGGTACTTCAGAGTCAACCTGAAGGAAGAGAAAGAGTCTACAAAGCGAAGGAATAAAAATCAGGCAAGGGGGATGGCTCATGCAAAGGCACAGAGATTAGAGGTAGAGGCTTCTGTGTGAGTAACAGAGAGAAGGCTGGTTTGATTATATTGCAAAGTACAGTTCAGAAGTGAAGTAATGTTTATTGACATTATATACATATCTATATACACATATATGTGTATGTGTTTATGTATATGTACACATAGAAACACACATACATACACATTACAGGATCACACGGCTGGAGAGAAGACTGAGAGTTTGTTAGAACCATTCCTTTAGCTATAAACAGGATTAAGAAGTTAATTTGAAGATTTAAAGGAAACAGAAAATATGTTTCTTTATGCTAATATTCATTAATCATTCTGGCACTATATTATATAACATAGTAGTAAACTGCAGGTTAAATATTGTTTCATGGATCACCTTTTGAGATTCAATCCATTCTGCCTTTAGCATCACCCTAATATATTTTCATCTTCTGAATAACTGCAGTCTATTCTACAAGTATTTGGTATGAAATAGAAACAATCCTGGTTGATTTTTATTAGCTACATTGAACCTGAAATGGTGCGGATAGGAAAAATGTTATTATCCACAAACTGTGCAAACATGATATAGAAATCAGAGGGAGTGTGTCGAACGCATATAAGACCAACATATCTTTTTCTTGCAAACTATATCATATCACCAGAGGGACATTCGAAATGAGAACTTTCAAAGTTTTTGGGTCCTTCTATGGCACATGCATTTAGAGGTAGCAATTAATTGTAGAAATTATGGATAGAATGCAATTGGAAGTGAAAATCTAAAAAGTCTGCCCTGATCTGAAAAGACAGGCTGATGCAAAGCATCATCTCCCAAAGGCCCTTCTGTCTATGTAGTTTTGAAACATACACTGAACCAGCTGCCAAACAGGGCTTTCAAATGAAGGCTAGGGAAAAGGGGAGAAAGAAAAAAAAGGTGTTCTGCATTTTCAGTACATGCCATTTCACAAAGGCACAAGACACTGCCTGTATGCCAAATAGGCAAAGGAGATTGAGTTTGATAATGATTAGAACAATGAAACTGGAAAGGATTAACCGCATTATCCAAACATGAAGCAATAAATAATCTAAGTAATCCCCCAGTTAGAACTGAAGAAAACAAATGTGAACATAGACATAAGGATTCCCAACCAGATAGCGCTATTAACTTGTTGGATTTAACATACACACTCCCTAAAACAATATGTAATATAGAAAAAGGAAACTAAGAGTTTGAAAAAGATCAAGACCTTGCATTGTATCATGTTTCTCTTTCTGTTTGTCTCCTTCCTTCCTTCTTTCCTTCTCTCTTCTTTCCCTTTTGTTTTCTGTTTCCCTCCTTCGTCTTCTCTCCTTCCTCCTCTCCTTACATCCTTCTTTCCCTCCCCCTCTCTTCTTCCCTCTCACACTTTCTCTCTTTTCTCCTTTTCCCTCCTTCTCTCCCTCTCTCCATTCCTTCTTTCCAATATTAACTTATTTTGACATCCCAATGATCACATGCAAGACTTGACTAGGTTATTGATGACAGTTTATTGGAGTTCCTTGACGACTTCTTACGGGAAGAGGGGGGATGGAGTGGAAACTAGGCTATCACAGTTAAACAAGGCTTTTTTTAAAATATTGTTTTGTTTAGGGGTGGAGTTTGGATGGCAGGAATGATTTGATATATATTGATCCAAATATGTGTGCTAATGAGTTGGGTTCCACAGTTGCCACCCTGCTGACATTTTTTGTATGTTTCTTTCTATGTTTCTCTCACAGAAACCAAGGAGTGGTTCAGGTTTATTATATACTTCTCTACTTCACTTCAATGGATTCACCCAGAAGGAATAACTAATATGTTTTCCATTATTTATGTGATTTTTTAACATTCTTGCAATGAGTAATGTCAAAAAAATAACTTCATAGAAAGCTTGCACAAAATGTTTTCTCTTTTCTCTTTCATACATCAAATATGGATTATATTTTTGAAAGTCCAATCACAATTCAGCGTTTGAGCATTTTCCTTACTTTTAGAATGAATTGTTGCCAGCATTACTTCTTAAAACACAAATGAAGAAAAGCAACAAATGGAAAATGCCATCTATTCATTGAGAGTTGCATCTTAGCTGATTGAAGGTGGTGTGTATTCGTGTGTGTGTATGTGTGGGTGTGTGTGTGTGTGTGTGTGGCAGGTGATAGAATCCCCTATACTTGCATAATATGTTTGTCATCTATCCAAGGTAGAAGAAGCTTCTTGCTGAAATTCATTCTGATAAGTGTTTGGGAAGTTGAATTTTGCAAAAGTTTATCAATTGTGGAGTTGAGTGCAATCATCTATTTCTAACCAATGACATACTAGGTCATTTATTTGTGGCAAAAGAGACATCTCAACAGTGCTTATTGTTTTTCATAATAAAATGTGTAAATCTTTCTTTCTGTTCCCCTGAAATTTAAGTTTTTGATGTTTTAGTAAAAGTTAGTAAAAGGAAGAGCTTTAGAAATCTGAAATAATTAATTTTTCTCTCATTTTATAACCCCATTAAAAACTGCAGATAGACTGACAGAGAGGTAGATGTTTTGATAGATGGATAGATAGATAAGAGAAATATGTTTCTTTATACAGAAATATTTTAAAAGAATACCTAAAATATCAGAAACAGCTAAAAACATAGCCTATATATGCAATAAGTTACTTTCTACAAGATTGTTTATTGAGATCTTGTTTAGTCACTGAAAAAATGATTGGTATCCCAGCTTTCTGTGCAAGAGTTGTACCTTGATATATTTTGTGCATTTAGCAGGATGGTATATTGTATGTAACAAATTTAATTCATCTCCAAATTTGACTTCTTCCCAGAAACTTAAGCCCTTCTTAGCTACTTCTCATAATTTCTTAAAAGCCAGAACACCATTTGCTGAACTTCTTTTAAATATACATTTTCAAAACTGCTTCATCTAAGTATAGCTCAACATCACTGTGAGTGAAGTGATAGACCTGTCATTAGGTAGATCTGTCATTTTAAAAAAGCAATTGTTGTATGGTAATATTGAATAATGTCTATGTAATGTATATTCATCCCTATTCTTGACTGAGCTGAGTTACAGTTTTCAGTCTTAATAGCACACCATGATCATCA
>JAQQSW010010319.1:0-13016 GCA_028646575.1 Pseudocheirus occidentalis | reverse complement strand
TTGCCCTCTGGTTCTAAAATATCAGGGCAATTTTCCTTGAGATTTTCTTGAAGGATGCTTTCTAAGTTCTTTTTTTGATCATGGCTTTCACGTAGTCCAATAATTTTTAAATTGTCTCTCCTGGATATATTTTCCAGGTCAGTGGTTTTTTCAAGGAGATATTTTACATTGCCTTCTATTTTTCATTTGTTTGGATCTGTTTAATAGTATCTTGGTTTCTCATAAAATCATTTGCTTCCACTTGTTCCACTCTAATTCTGAAGGAATTATTCTCTTCAGAAAGCTTTTGAGAATCTTTTTCCATCTGGCAAATTCAACTTTTAAAGGCATTCTTCTCCTCATTGGCTTTTTAGGCGTCTTTTGCCATTTGGGTTAATCTATTTTTCAAGGTGTTATTTTCTTCAGTCAGGTTGTTGACTCTCTTTTCATGATTTTCTTGCATCATTCTCATTTCTCTTCCCTATTTTTCCTCCACTTCTCTTATTTGGTTTTCAAAATCCTTCTTAAACTGCTCTGTCTTTTGCAGGTAATCTTCATGTTTCTTGGAATCCTTTGGTGTGGGAGTTCTGACTCTGTTGTCTTTCTCCTGTTCCATGCCTTGATCCCCTTTGTCTCCAAAGCAGGAATCCAAAGTTCGGTTGCTGTTCTTACTTTGCTTCCTTTGTCTGCTTATGTTGCCAGTGAATTAGTTGATTTTTTTAGCTCTATGGAATTCTGCTTCCAGAGGGGAAAGCTATGTCCCAAATTTCTGGGATTTTTGCAGCTGCCAGAGCTATTAGGAAGCCACTACAGCCCCCACAAGCTTTGGCTCACTGAAAATGCACCCCAGGACCTCCACACAAGACCATGATCCAGATCCAGACCACTGAATGCAAGAATACTTAGCCTATGAACAATCACTTGGCCTCCCTGCAGTCTGCAGGCTGGGAGCTTCTGAAGCAGCCATGTGGAGATGGCTACAGGGCCTCTGCTTCTGCTGCTTCCTTGCCCTGGAGGCAGTTCAGCTGGACTGCTTTTCTCTCCTAGATTTAGCTGAGTTCCCCTGACCTTTCACTTTGTTCTTGTTTCTTATGGCTTGATAATTCTGGAAACTGCCACAGCTGCTGCTGATCCACTCTCCTGAAGGCTCCAGCTATGGCTTGTCCTGTCCACCCTGGGACCAAGCCGCGGTTTCAGGCTGGGCTGGTTTTGGCTCCCAGTGTGCTGTGGTAAGCCCTTCCTGCCAAGCTGCCTTCAGCAAGAGATGTGTTTTTCTGTATTTTTGTGAGTTTTTGGAGCCCTAAAATTTGTTTAGAGTCATATTTTATGGGTATTTGAGATGGCTATGTGGGAGGTGCCAAACTTTGTTGCTTCTACTCTACCATCTTGGCTCCGCCCCCTGCTGTCACTTTTTCAGGTTTATATCTAACTAACCTATCATCTGGTTAGTTGTTATCCTTTGTTCTCACAGAGGAACGAAATGACATCACTATGTTAGGTCAAGGTACAGTGTGTCTGACTGTGGCTGATTAGACCAATATCAGACCAAAGGTAAAGGCACAAATAGTAGGTGCTTAATAAATGCTTGTTCCCGTAATACAGCCTTGGATTATAAGACTCTTGTAAAGACCCAATGAGATCATGTCTCTAAAGTGCTTTGCAAACCTTAAAGGACTACATAAATGTAAAACTATTATTACAGTATTCTGATGGATTAGGACTTTTCCCCAGAAGTCATAGAACTTTTGGTATGCAGATCAAACCACCCAGCTAAAGTGAAGGAAGAAGAGAGGGTAATAATTTTCTTTTTTAATTGATTATGAGAAGAGGAAAGAGAGAGGAGGGAAGGAGCTGAGCTCTAGAATGCCATTAATCTCCCTTTCCTTTTCTTATTAGGGAAGCTGCCCAGCTTGCTAGACTAAATTACTGTGGTCCCCTACTGCCATCTGGTGGTAGTATGCACAAAGTTCAAAAACAATTATTACACATATATACAGGTATCATACAATTAAGAAGCATTTGCTAAGGACTTACTATATACTAGGCATTATGGCCAACAACAGGGTTACAGAAACAAAGAATGAAAAGAATGCAAAACTTCCTGCTTTCAATGAGTCTGTGTGTGTGTGTGTATTTACATATACACATTTACATATACATATACAATGCATGCACCTGCAAATATATTCACATATACACATACCTATATACTTAAAAATACACAGATATAACCCTGGATAAACATATGCATAGATGTAGACACAGTCACAGTCATAGACACAGACATAAATACAGACATAGACAAACATAGATATTTTCTTATGGCAGTGGAGTTGGGGGAAGGGATGCCAATTATTCAGATTTTATTTTATTTTTGTTGTTGTTTGTTTGTTTTTTGGAGGGCAATTGGGTTTAAGTGACTTGCCCAAAGTCACACGGCTAGTTTTTGTGTCAAGTGTCTGAGGCCAGATTTGAACTCTGGTCCTCCTGACTCCAGGGCCTGTGCTCCACTCACTGAGCCACCTAAACCCCCACCCCCCCAGTTATTCAGATTTTAAAAGCTGAAATTGCAAAACAAAAGTCATTAAGTGACAACCCATCTCAATACTCTGGTGCTGCCAAGAGTAGGATCAAGGAATGATGAAAAAGTCCTTTCCTGAAGATACTAAAAATAAATAGCAAACATTTATAGGATGCTTTAAACTTTGCAAAGCACTTTATAAATATCATCTCTTTCAATCCTTATAAAAATCCTAGGTGACAGACGCTATTTGTTCTCCTTTTACAAATAAGAAAATGAAGGCAGATATAGGTTCAGTGACTTGTCCAGGGTCACACAGCTAATAAGTCTCTGAGGCTGGATTTGAACTCAGATCTATTCATTCCTGCTCCTCCCCACTGGATTGTTTTTGTTTTTAAGGAGCAAATACCCTGATAACTCTTCCTTAGATCACATCCATGTTCTATTTAATCCCTGTTGCATATTTATCCTCTAAAATGTTATCAAATTAGGTCATATTTTAAAGTGCTTAGCACAATTCTCAACTCATAGTAGGTACTTAATAAATGCTTATTCACTCTATACCTCCTCTTCTTTCACAGTCAGAATTCTAGGAAATAAAGTTGTCTTTATCCATTACATTCATTTTTTTACAGATACTAATTTTTCAACCTCTTGTAATTTAGCTTTCAACTTTTATGATACAACTGAAACTTCTTTCTCTGTGAGATTGCTAATTCTCTTTAAAAATGTGATTAATTTCTCCCATGAATAAAATTTTCTCCAATGAACAAAAATCTATATTTTATTTTTCCAAACTCCTCCTCCCACATTAAAAAGGAGAACATAATCTTTGTAACAAATATGGAGTCAAGCAAAACAAATTCCTTTTTTGGCTATGTCAAAAAAACAGGCTTCTTGTAGTACAATGATTTTTAAATTATCTTTGCTCAATCTGTTTTCCAGATCAGTTGTTTTTGATATGAAATACCTTATATTTCTATTTTTCCAATCTTTTGACCATGTCCTAGTATGTTTTGTGGTCCCATGGAGTCATTTACTTTGGTTTAGTTCTTTCTAATTTTCACCGCTTCTTTTGTGCTAAGCTGTTGATTCTCTTTCCTTTTGTCTATAGTTCTTTCTTTTATGATTTTTTTCCTCTAGCACTTTGGTTTCATTAATAACGCCATTTAAAAAACAAATTTTAATACTCTCACTTCATTTCTTTAGTAGATTTTAATTATTTTGTATTCATAGTCTATTTTTATTTGGTGTTTTGCTTTAGATGTTCTGGAATTATTATCCTCTTCTTAGTTTGTATCTTGGGCTTCCCTGGCATCATAATATATCTTTTATCTTTGTTGTTATTGTTTATTCAATCTTCTGGGTTGGGACTTTGTGTTAGACTTAAACTCTGAGCACTTCTGGTGGGATTGTAGTGATCTCAAGTGTCTTCGACATTCTTAACTGGTGACCTGTTGCTGAAGTCAGAAAGTGCTACAGCCCTGTTCTGCTCCCAGGACTTGGCTCTAAGATCCTGACCCAATCCTATGACTTGTTCATGCCCTGGTCACTTGCTTGTTGAATTTGAGATCTTGAGCTGAAAAGATGACTAATTACTGTTTCTCCTTAGACTGCTACTCAGTATGGCGTTCTTCTTCGGTCCTTGTTGGAACAACTGTGTGGTAGCTTCAACTTACTGCTTTCTCCTCAATCATCTTGGCTGATCTGCCAATTTATCAAACCCCCTAAGAGTAGCAGTTCTTGGTAGATTCTAGTCTCAAAACTCAATAATAATATATAGAAAACCTGCTCACAAAACTACTAATAAGCAAAAGAACCCCATGACGACTGTGCATTTTAGAGATTCTAGTACAATTTAACACATATATTACTAGGTTTGAGAACTTGTAGGGTTACTAGTGGAATATCCATTTGAGGTTTGTGATGTGTGGTCTGTGATCTGAATATCATGTTCTAAAGCAAAGAACAACATTCTATAAATTAAAGGTACAGACTCACCTGTCACCTTCTTAGATGAAAGGATTCAGTGTTTACTTCAGCAGTACTGAGAGAAATGATTATTAAAAACCAATGATTTGGGGAGAACCAGAGTTCCCCCTTTTTCTGTAGTCCTCACTTCAAAGTTCAGTCTCTTGAAGGACATTACTGATACTGAGTTTGAATTAACTTTTTTTTAACAATCTTATTCAGACCCTACCCAGGTGGGGAAGCCCATTGTGTTCTATTCAGGTTTGGGTGGGGATAAATTCTTTGAACAGATTGCCCAAGTCTGGGGGCAACTTAGAAGGAAATTATATAATCAAAATTCATTAGAATAGCCCTAGCCCTATCATTTTAATATTCATTCTCTCTCATTAATCAACTCAATAAGATTTGATTACCACCCTCAGGAACACCACCCCACCCCCACCCCCACATATAAAGGGCACATAAGCCATGAGTCCACATGCACAAGCCATGATGATCTTTGGCACTCAAGAATGACACTGACCTCTTTTATTAAAATGTTGGCATTATTAATAAAATGAATAAGTACCCAGAAATTCTGTCCCTCTAACTTTTTAAACATCCCATTACATATACTAAAACAGGAAGAAATCATGGGAGCAAATAAGGAGAGCGAAGACCAGGTTTGGATGGAGATCGTAAAAGAGAAGTGTAGGGAGGAAGGAAACATTTATTACATGTCTACTATATTCTATGTACTGTAACAAATACTTGACCCTTACAATAGCCCTGGGAGGTTGGTACCAATCAAGTGACTTATCCAAGGTCACACAGCTAGTAAGTGTCTAAGGCCAGATTTGACTCAGGTTTTCCTAAATTCAGAACTCCATCCACTGTACCACCTACTTGCCTAGGTTAACAGAGGGAAAAGGATCTTCTTAAGCATTTCATTCTTTCCTGGTGCCTTGCCTTCACCAAATGCACGTGGATTTAGCTGATTCAGAGGAATGTTGTCAATTCGATATCAATCATCCTGCCTCATACTGCAAATGATATGACATGAGTCATTCATTCAACAGATTCATCCTCTCTACTTGGCATGTATTTCTGGCTTTGTGGTGCCTTGAATCCCTTTATAAGGCTCTTCTTCTACACCCAGTTGTACTTTTCAATAAATATCCTTCAACAACTCCAGAGAATTAGGCTAGAGATGCATGGTTATTGGGCAAGCAAATATGAAAATGAATATTAACAAAAACAGATCAATTAGAAGGTAATAACTTGTTCCAAAATAAGGACTCAGAACTGTCGTTTGGTAAAAAGAGTGTTGTCTTGGTAGTTTAGAGGATGTGGGTTCAAATCTCACTTTTGATGCTTACTACTACTCATATGATCTTCAGCAAGGCAATTCATGTTCTTGAGTATCAGTTTTCTCATCTATAAAGGAAGGAATGGACAACATAGCCTCTGAGGTCCCATCCAACTCTACCTCTATGATGCTATGACTTATCAGAAGATTCCATTAAATAATGATACACTCTTGTCCATTTAAATTATAATTAGATTTCTAAGGTTTCAGTTTGCATATAAATGTCAAGAACCCAGTGGGTGCGTAAAGTGAGATGTTTACTATTGCAGAGTTTTTCTTTGGGACGATGGGTAGAGAGGTATTCTGGATTTATGATCTCACCAATGTAGGGAATTTCCAGTGTGGAAAATGCCCCATCTATTCTAACAGGCAACTTTTCTATAACTAAAAAATCTTAGAGAGTTGCTTGGGGCACGGAAAGGTTGCTAAGGAGAATAACGATAGACAATATTTATTGGTTTAAGATATAAAAAGTGCTTTTCAAATATTACCTCATTTTTATCTTCACAACAACCCTATTGTTCTTACTTAACAGATGAGAAAACTGAGACTGAGAGAGGTTAAGTGACTTGCCCAGGGTCACACAGCTCCTGTTGGAGACAGAATTTGAACTCAGGTATTCCTGACCTCAGTCCAATGCTCTATGGAGTATTGTATTGCCTAGCTGTATATAAATGGTATATGTTTGAGGCTGGAGATGAACCCAGTTTATCTTAGCTCCAGGCCTAACTCTATCCATTATGCCATGGTGCCTCTCAGAATAGGGTTAATTTTATCTAGCTCAACCACTTCCTTAAATATAATCTAAGTCAAACTTCTTTTTAACAGAAGGCTAGGGATGTCAGGACACACAAACACCCCCATATTATCTTAAAATAAAAGGTACTGAGATTTTTAAAGAAACTTTAAATAAACACATACCCGGGTGGCCCAAGAAGATTGTTATTTCCTGGTGTATCTTAAATACTTTCCCTTTTTATTGAACTAAAACCAAGACAGAAAGTTTTCAGACTTTGCAGAATGAGGGCTCCCCTCTCAAAAAGTACGGAAGATTTTGCCAGTAACAAGGAAATATTTCTCTTGGCCATGAGAGCCTTGAAGCATCCTTACTACTTTGATTTGCTGGCATAAATGGTATCATATATGCGGTCTTTTGGGTTATTCCAAGCCTTGATAGCTTCCAAACCCTGTTTGAATTTTTTGCTAATGTTCTTTGCAAGTAGCAATGGCTGAAAAAGAAGTTATGCCCCTGTAGTCAATCTATTAATGGATCTTTGTAAATTCATTTAGATTTATCGTTGGACAACACATAGTCTGTTTCTGGGCCCAAAACTTAGTTTGGAAGAACCTGCCAGAACCTGCCCTTATTTTTGCTAATGTTAGCGATGTTGACTAGCTCCATGCAAGATCTACTATTTTATTCTTCAAAACAGGAAGAAGCTGATTAGTGAAGCTTAGAGTACCATGCCATTGTCTACCATCTTGGCCAATGTTATATGCAACCAATGGCCAGTCATTTACTTGAGAAGTATTTCTTTCCATTTGATTTGGTTCACTATGGATTTTCTTCTCCCAACAAAAGGCATAAAGTAACTTGTTTCCACTCATCTGTAGCCCTGGTCTGGAATACATGATTGGCCGCAGGGGACGTTGGCACTGCTAACTAGTTTCAGAATTTCTGCACACACCAACTTTGTAAAAAAGCTCTTTGTTCCTACTTTATGAAAGGGATACAAAGGTTCATACTCTCTAGTATGCTAGTGCTATATTTTATTCCAGCAGCTGATTACAGCCCATTAAAAGCTTGATAAAAAGCACTTTGCCATCTGAATACCATATTATTTCCTTTATATTTTATTGCACAGTGACTTTGTTTTCCCCAATCCAATCTGGGCAGCAATTCCCACAGTTTTCTTCTTTTCTTTCTTTTTTCCTATAACTTCAATTATCTGTATTTCTGTTGCTATGGGACTTCTCTCCACCAATCCTGATCACAATTCTCAATACGTGAGAAGATGGATAGGATATTCAAGATTCCATTCCAGCTAGACTGGTGATGAGTATCCCTGAACTTAGACGGGATAATCCTAGTGGAAGGATGGGGTTTCTATCTAACCCCAGATGATCAGGGAACAGTCAAGAAATTGTAAATGTATGATCAAGATTGTTTTCAAGGTGTGAGTGTCTTTGAATGAGTCAAGAAAGAAAGTCGTGTGATTGGTTGATTGGATCAGTCATGTCATAAGTGAACTCAGCCCAGAGAGGGCCGGCCTAGTAATGCAGATTTTACTTCTGGAGCTGGGGATTTCAGTTTGAACCAAACTCCTGAGGAGTAACCCAATCCTGGAGGGAAGAGAGTTTTTCCCTTTCTCTCCCTGGTCTCTACTCACCCCACAAATCACCATTAGTCATATAATCAATGATGAGAGATAAAACATGTCGAACATGGAACAGAGAGAGACACATCAAAGATGAATGTAGACACAGACAAAGACTGGCTCTGGTGATCACCCAAGGGAGGAAGCAGCTTCTAAATGCAATGATGCTTTGAATCAGAATAAAATGTTGGGTATGGAAGGGGCTTCCAGTAACCAGAAGTTGTGAGCTTACTGTTGGCCACATGTTTTCTAACTTTAAAGTACCTCAAGTTTAAGCTCTTTCTTCTTCTGGAAAGAAGAATTTCTTTATATATAGAATTTCTTCTATATAAATTGTTCTAACTATACCACTTTGGTAAATAGCTTTTATTATTTTTTTTTCAAAAAGCTAATCGAAGCTAATTACTTTTAATAAATGGGAAGAATATCTGTGGAGAGTTAAGAACAACAGTATTGTATATTAATATTAACTAATGTTACCTTTAGTTCTCTGAGGGGAGAAGTAGTCTGCTGTCTTTTGAGCACCCATGAATATGCACGTGTTGGAGATGTAGCCTAGGAGTAGAGCTACAGGAATGGATGGTGCATATGGTTAGTTGTCAGATCCAGGTCCCCCTCAACTAGAATTGTGGTGTTGAACTTAAATAAAACAGATCCCTTCAGGCACCTGTTGACTTACAAAACACATTATTAGCATTATCTATCTTGTATTGTATTTTTATTTTGTTAAACCTTTCCTAATTATATTTTAATGTCGGAAGTTTCTGCGGACTTCTGGGTTAGATACCTCTTATCCAGACTATTAATCTTAGATACCTCTTATTGAGACCATTCATCTCTCCACTCCTCAGTACTTTCTTGGGCCATTATCCCTCTTCTGACTTTACATTCCTCCTTCTTTAATCTCAACTCAATAGTTAGCTGTTTCAACTCAACCTTGCTCTTTTCTCTCAAGTCTCTTGCCCCCTTGTCCTATAAACCATTCATCTCTTGTCAAACTTCAACCATAGAATAGTTTTATCATGTATTTCTTCCCCTCTTCTTTATGGGTTGCTGAATAGAGCTGAAGGAATTCTCACAAACATGTTGAATGGGTACATTCTGACTTCATGTTATCCAGCTTCCACTGTGCCCTCACTGTCACAAGGCAGTCCTTTTATTCTGGCCTAATTGATCCTGTATATCACTCTTCACAGAAACTATTACCAAACCTTTTCTTCTCTCCTCCAGCCTTTTCTCCCGAGGACCTTCTCTCTTACTCGGATCAAGTATAAATTCTTCTGTTGGGAATATGAGCTCCCTATTACTTGCTTCTATTCTCTGTTTCAGTCTTCTTACATATTACCCCTGCTCCCCCCAATCCCCCCTACATTGTGGTCCAACCCAGCACAATACTCCATCTTGTATCTCAGTACCTGTAGTGTTTATACTCAGGCCCTGAAATGCCCTCCCTCCTTCTATCTCAACCTTTTAGAATTCCTGATTTTCTTTAAGATTGAACTCACACCATATTTTTTCAGGAGGATTTTCGCAGGCCCAGCAGCTGCTGGTTCCTTCCTTTTTAAGATTACCTTCCAGCAGCTGTGACTTGCCCATAGTCACCTAGGTCTTCTTCATTCCAAAGTCAGCATTACAGCCACTGTGCCACTGCTTGAACAATCTTTCCTTTCAGAAAGAAAGAGACTCATCCAGGAAGGTATTTTGGCTGCTGGTCTTACTCTCTTTGGAAATTTCTCTTCCATTTTCCCAATATTTTACTTGGAGCAATACTAAGAAAAATCTACAAAAGCAGACTGAATGACTCATAGGTTTTGATTCAAATAGCAAGGAAATAATTCCTCCAAACAGCTGTGGTTACTTTTTCCTGAGGGACCCTGACCTCACAGAAAAAGGATTAGGCTTTTCTCTAATTTCTGACTCATTACATCCCCACCTGGAGCTATTCCAAGAAAATTCCCTTAAAAAAAACTTAGTTTGGATTTATAACTGGGGTTTCCCCTAAAAGGTATTAATAGGGTTCCTTTAAGAAAGTTACCCAATGTAAAAAATGCAGGTATCACATAAGATGTATGTGTATGCATATAGACAGACAGGCATATGCATACACACAAACACATAGATTTTTATGAGAAAAGTTACTTTGTCACAAAGTAGTCTGTTATGAAGGAAAGAACAGTTATAGAACCATACATCTAAAAGATACTCTTTAGGGGCCATCGACTCCCCATATACAGATGAGGAAACTGAGGTCCCAGGGATTAAATGATTCGTCCAAGGTCTCACAGGCAGTGTTAGAAGTATGATTTGAACCCAGGTCCTCTGTTAGGAAGAGTCCGTCCTCCTTATGCTATGGTATCATGCTTGCCTCCTTCTGGAGAAAGACCTGTGTTTGAGTATCAGTTTCCTTTCACTAGTGCCAAGATCATGGACAAGTCACTGCCATAGGATCATAGTTATAGAGTTGTAAGAGACCTTAGAAGTCACCTATTCAAATCCCCTCATTTTCTGGAGGAGAACTGAGGCACAGAGCTGTTAAGTGACTTGCCCAAGTACACACAGCTATTAAGTGCCAGAGGCAAGTTTCAGATTCAGATCATTTGGCTCTTGACTCGGCATGATTTTCTTTTCCCTTTTTTGCTTTTTAAAATTAAATTTGATATTTATTTTAGTTTACATCATTCATTTCAACAAGATTTTGAGTTACAAATTTTCTCCCCACCTTTTCCCTACCCACCACCCCAACACAGTGATCCCACTGTATACCCCGTCCCCCAATTTGCTCTCTCCTATATCCTCCCCCATCCCTTCTTCCACTTTCTGGTAGGGCAAGATGGATCTCCTTACCCCAGTGCCTATATATCTTATTTCCCAGTTGTATATAAATCATCATCATCATCATCATAATATATATTTTAATATATATTTTTAAACATTTGATTTTAAAACTTTGGATTGCAGATTCTTTGCCTTCTTAATCTCCTCTATGGTCTGTAACCAGTTCATGTTTGTTTTTTTTTTCTTGGAAACTTTTGGTGCAGGAGTTCTGACTTCATTGTCTTCCTGCTATTCCATGCACTGATCCTTTTTGTCCCCCCAAAAGGAATCTAAAGTTGGATTGCTGTGCTTGCTGTGCTTCCTTTGCTTGCTCATATTGCCACTCAATTACTTGACTTTTGAGCTTTTTGACACAATGGAACTCTGCTTCCAGAGAGGAGAGTTTTGTCCCAAATCACTGGGGTTTTCATAGCTTCTGGAGCTATTAGTTGGGTGCTCTTTGAAGCCTCCACAGGCTCTGGCACCTGGTCACACACCCTAGGACCTCCATCCGACCAAGTTAAAGCATGAGCAATTACCCCTCAGAATGGTTGCTTGATACCCCTACAATCTGCAAGCCAGGAGCTTTGAAGCAGCCATGTGGAGGTGGCTGCACAGCCACCATGCCTGACCTGCTTCTCCTTTCTGGGGGCAGAGGCTGGACTGCAGTTTCGGTCCCCCTGTTTCCAATGTCCACACTGACTCTCACTTTTTCTTTGGCATTTATAGGTTGATAATTCTGTAAATGGCCAGAGCTGTTGGTGATCCACTCTCCTGAAGTCTCTCCAGCCACAGTTGATTGGGGCCACTCTGGGGCTAAAACTGCAGGCTCAGGTGGGGCTGGGCTTGGCTCCCAGACTGTTGTGATGAACCCTTCCTGTCTGCCTGCCAGGCTGCCTTCAGCAGAATATTTGTTTCTCTCTGTCACTTTGTATATTCTGTAGCTCTAAAGTTTGTTTAGAGTCATATTTTATAGGTATTTGAGGTGGTTATGGAGAAAACCATGGAGTTTTCCTGCTTGTATGCCATCATGTTGGCTCCACCCCCAATATCTCAGCTCAGCATCCTTTATCCTCCAAAGTTGCCTAACATCTTGCCAGTCTGGAGCAAATACTTCTCTATCCCTTACCCTACTCTTGACTTCTAGATTATTCATTGTCCCAAGCCAAAACAGAGTAGGGCTATCTTAAGTGCATAAGTACTACCTTAAGTGCAACAACCTGACTCCCCCAGCACAAAGTTTGTGAATAAAAATTCCACCAATGACTATTTTGTCCTTTTTTTTGTTTTTGCTTTTGGTTTCATTTTTAGTTGCATGCTCAGTTCATTGATCTGCTATATCTCTGTTTTTTTTGATATATGTGTTTAAAAATATCCATTTTCCCTTAAGTTCTGCTTTCACAGCATCTCACACATTTTAACACATAATCTTATTGCAATACTTCTCTTTAATGCAATTATCAATTATTTCTCTGATTTGTTCTTTGACCCACTCATTCTTTTTTTAATAAATGTATTTTTTATATATAATTAATTTAAAAAATTTTCTTGTTTACATCATTCCTTTCTACAAGATTTTGAGTTACAACTTTTCTCTCCATCTTTCCCTTACCCCCAACCCTGAAACAGCGATCCCACTATAAAGCCCCTCTCCCAATCTGCTCTCTTTTATGCCCTCCTCCGATGCCACTCTAACGTTCTGGTAGGGCAGGGAGGGTCTCCCTACCCTATTCCCTGTATATCTTAATTCCCAGTTGAGTGTAGTTAATAATTATAATTTTATATATGTATATACATGTGTGTATATGTATGTTTTGTTTTATTTTTTAACATTTGATTGTAGAGCTTTAAATTCTAGATTCTTTTGCTTCCTCCCTTGTCACCCACCCCCACTGGAAGGAAAACGAATTCAATACAGGCTGTACATGTGTAATTATGCAGGACTTCTCCACAGTGGACCTATTGTGAGAGATTGATTATATGTCCCTCCTTCCTATCCTGCCCC
>JAQQSW010010318.1:0-13017 GCA_028646575.1 Pseudocheirus occidentalis | reverse complement strand
CTTCCACTTGCTCCACTCTAATTCTAAAGGTATTATTCTCTTCAGAATGCTTTTGAGATTCTTTTTCCATCTGGCAAATTCAACTTTTTAAGGCATTCTTCTCATTGGCTTTCTGGGCCTCTTTTGCCATTTGAGTAAATCTATTTTTTAAAGTATTGTTTTCTTCAGTCAGGTTGTTGGCTCTCTTTTTATGATTTTCTTGCATCATTCTCATTTCTCTTCCCAGTTTTTCCTCCACTTCTCTTATTTGTTTTTCAAAGTCCTTTTTCAGTTGATCTATAGCTTGTAGGCATTCTTCAAGTGTCTTGGAAGCATTTGGTATTTGAGTTCTGACTGTGTTGTCTTCCTCCTGTTCCATACTTTGATCCTTTTTGTCCACAAACAAGGATTCTAGAGTTTTACT
Source organism: Pseudocheirus occidentalis (assembly GCA_028646575.1). NCBI lineage: Eukaryota > Metazoa > Chordata > Mammalia > Diprotodontia > Pseudocheiridae > Pseudocheirus > Pseudocheirus occidentalis. The sequence goes on along the minus strand of JAQQSW010010318.1, from coordinate 12,614 downwards.
GCTGTTCTTATCTTCCTTCCTTTTCCTCATGTTGGCCAATTAATTGGTTGATTTTTTTTTTTTAGCTTTGTGGAACTTTACTTTCAGGGGGGAAAGCTCTGTTCCAAATCGCTGGGGTTTTCACAGCTTCCAGAGCTATTAGTAGGGTGCTGCAGCACCCCCCCAACTTTGGCTTGCTGAGAGCGCACCCCAGGACCACCACCCAAACCACGATCGGAATCCAGTCCGCTCAGTGCAAGAGCCAGGAACTCTGAAGCAGTCCAGTGGAGGCAGTTGCTGGTTATAGCAGATCCTGCCCTTCCCCCGCTGCTTCCTTGCCCTGGGGGCAGATTGGCCAAACTGCTTTTCCTCCCCCAAAGTTAGCTTGAAAGCTTCACTCTCACTGACCTTTCTCTAATCCTTATTTTTCCTGAACTTGATAGATGTGGAGATTGGCCCAGGTGCTGTAGATCTGTTATCTGGGGGTAGACTCATGCTTTGGCTCCTCCTGACTGCCCTGGGCCTGGCTGCGGTTTTGGTTTTGTGCTGGGCTGGCTTTGGCTCCCAGCCTGTTGCAATGAGCCCCTCCTGCCGAACTGCCTTCAGCGACAGATGTGTTTTCTGTATTTTTGTGGGTTTGTGAGCCCTAAAATTTGTTTAGAGTCATATTTTCTAGGTATTTATTGTGGCTGTGTGGGAGCTGCGGAGCTTTGCAGTTTCTACGTCACCATCTTGGCTCTGTCCTACAAAACATCTTTTACACAAATTAAATGAGGTCTAAACAATTGGAGAAATATTAATTGCTCATGGGTAGGCTGAGCCAGTATAGTAAAAATGATAATTCTGTCTAAATTAATTTACATATTCAGTGTCATACTACTCAAGCTATCAAAAATTATTTGTAGGGCTAGAAAAAAATAACAAAATTCATCCAAAAGAACAAAAAGTCAAGAATATCAAGGGAATCAGTGGAAAAAAAGAGTAAAGGTAGATGGTCTAGCTGTAGCAGATCTCAAAACTGTATTAAAAAGCAATAATCAGGGGCATCTAGGTGGTTCAGTGAATACAGCCTCCCTGGAGTGAGGAGGACCTAAGTTCAAATCTGACCGCAGACACTTCACACTCAACTAGCTGTGTGAACTAGGGCAAGTCACTTAACCCCAATTGCTTTGACTTCCTTCAGTAACAGTAATGAGATTTGAAGTTCCTTTTGTATTGCTGAGAGGTACTTAGCACCTAGTTCAGATTAAGAAAATTTATTATTTTTAATATTATTATTCTATTAAATTGTACTAAAGGAACAGAAGGCTTGAACTCCTGTCTCCTGCTGCTGATGTAATAGGAAGGGATTGAACAGGGAGAGGCAATACTGTATATAAGGAAAAGCTCCAGAGAGGGAGAGACAGATCTTCTTGGAGCAAGCTCCATGGAGTCAGAAGCTGCTGCCACTAGGAAGGATGAAGAGGAAAGCCCCACCCCAGACTAGAGAAAATGATTTTGATTTTGAAAACCTGGATGGAGTTATTTTGATTGTGGGAACCAGCTGAAACTTCCAGGAAAAGAGACTGTGAAGGTTTTGAGATGGATTGGACACTGTGAGCTCCAATGTGGATCAGGAACTGCACAGAATGCTGGACAAGGACCTGGGAGCTGTCTGCCTTTGAACCCAGGTGACAGTTTGGTGAATCTACGTAGGATTTGGGACCATGGAAGGGGATCCAAGGAATCCAAGAAACCACCCTGAGTGAAGCTGAAAGAAGACTTTTCTTGGATTCTATGTACTGACTGAGAAATTATAAATTTACTAGTGACCTAGAGGTTGAGGGTCTGTGTATTTTCTGATGATTGAATAGTGAATGATGAAGGAAGATTGAATGATTGAGTTTATTGAATGATTGATTGACTAAATGATTGTACTTAGTGATTGATGACTGAATAAGTGACTGATTGAACTAACTTAGTGTGCCCCTTGAGTGGAGAACTTTGACTATTGTATTTTGAGATGATTGAATGACTAAGCAAGGAGACAAGCCTTCTTAAAGATGATTGAATGATTGAGTTACTAAATGATTGTTCTTTCTTCAAAACTTTGTGACCACTGTGGTGAAAACTATGTGACTATCTTAGTGATAAGTTGTTTGAATGCTATACTTTGATTTTCTGTGATAAATCGTAACATTGTGAATGCTGTACCTTGATTTACTGTGAATGTTTTGCTCTGATTTGCTTTGGAATAAATAGACTGTTCACTATACTGTGTAATCAGAACCTTAAAATCTGTTCACAGTAGCATTCTTCTGGAAAGCTGCTTGTACTTGGCTTTATACCCCCTCACAAAAAAGCAGTAATCACCAAAACAATCTGGTACTGGCTTTAAAAAAATAGAGTGATAGATGAGTGGAATGGATTAAATACACAGTAGCAAATGATAATAGTAATCTAGGGTTTGACACACCCAAAGATCCAAGATTTGGGGGCTAGAGCTCAGAGCACTATGTCCTGCCCTCATTTTAGGAAAATATTGAAAGTCTGGAGAGTTTCTAGAGGAGGATAACCAAATTGGTCATCAATCAACAAGAATTCTAAGAGTTTACTACATGGGGTGGCTAGGTGGTGCAGTGAATTGAGCACTGGCCCTGGAGTCAGGAGTACCTGAGTTCAAATCCGGCCTCAGACACTTAACACAAAAACTAGCCGTGTGACCTTGGGCAAGTCACTTAACCCCAACTGCCCTCTAAAAAGCAAAAAAAAAAGAGTTTACTACATGCTGTGCTCTATGCTGTAACTTGTAATTCAGGAGGTGGAGGGGAAACAAAAAAGAGTCTCAGCCTTTTAGGAGCTCACAGTCTATTGGGAGAGATACCATTTAAAGAACCAGGTGCATACAGATTATAGACAGGGTAGATGAAAAGAAGTCTTAAAGAGGAAGCTACTATTAGCTAGGGAGGAAACACTTCTTGCAGAACATGGGATTTGAGCTGTCCCTTCAAAAAAACTTGTGAAACTAAGTGACAGTAGTGGGGGCACAAAGCATTTCAGGCACATGAGACAGCCAGTTTAAAGACACAGAATATGAAGTGTCATGTTTAGGGAAAGGCAAATATTTCAGTATAACTGGATTGTACAATGAATGGATAGAAGGAAAGTGTAAGACTGGAAAGGAGGGAAGAGGCCAGGTTGTGAAGATTTTTATCTTTTAAATGATTTTTTATTGATATCTTTTAACATGCCTTAAATTTCCTCCAGTATCTCTCCCTCTTCACTCCTTGCAAAGAGCTATCCCAAGGCAGGGAAAACATTTCTTCAGGCATGTTATGCTACAAAGGTGGTCATTCATAAAAGGAAAGTCCCCACACACTCGAAAATATTTACAGCCCCACTTTTGTGGTAAAAAAAAAAATTAGAAACAAAATAAAAGTCCAGTGATTGAGAAATGGCTATACAAATCGTGGCACATGAACATAAGGGAATATTGATTAATACAGAAAAGTAGAAAAGATTTACATGATGTAATGCAGAGTAAGGATTAGCATAAATAAGAAAAGAACAGACACAGTCAATTTTGTTTTTGTTCAGTCATATCTGACTCCTGGTGACCCCATTTTGGATTTTCTTGGCAAAGATACTGGAATGGTTTGCCATTTCCTTCTTCAGCTAATTTTACAAATGAGGAAACTGAGGCAAAATGGTTAAATACTTTCCTTTCCTAAACCCATTTACTTGTATTGCTTAATCAAAAGCATTGTCTCAGTAGAATATTAGATCCTTTAAGTGAGAGAATGTTTCATTTTTATCCTTTCATCCCAAAAACTGAACATAACACGTGAACATTCTGTACATACTTAATAAATACTTGTTATATTGAGTTGAAGTCATGAAAAAAGGTGTTTCTTACTCATCAGTTTTCTCAGAGCACCTTTTACTTCATTGTTCCTTAGACTGTAGATCAGAGGGTTCAACATGGGGATCATTACAGTGTAGAAAACAGACACCACTTTATTCTCATCCATTGTGTAGCTGGATTTAGGCAACACATAAATGAATGTGCTGGTCCCATAGAACAGAGTGACTGCTGTGAGGTGAGAGGTGCAAGTTGAGAAAGCTTTGGATCTCCCTTCAGTGGAACTTATCTTCAGGACAGAGAAGAGGATATATATGTAAGATATTATGATAATTAACACTGTGATCATAATGACTGACCCAGCAGAGGCAGAAGGAAGAATTTCAGCAAGATCATCTTGGGAGTAGAAAAGCTTCAAAAGTGGTGAATAATCACAGAAGAAGTGATTGATCTTATTAGTTCCACAGAAGGACCGATTCAATAAGAAACCAGTGAAAATCCAAGCATTCACACAACCACCCACATAGGATATGATGAGGAACAGAGTGCAGACTCTAGCAGACATGTTGGCGGAGTAGAGTAAGGGGCTACAGATGGCCACATACCGATCATAGGCCATCACAGCCAGCAGGAAGCACTCAGTGGTTCCAAAGGTGGCTGTAGAGCACATTTGGGCCACACAGCCTCCCAAAGATATCCAGGTCTTATCAGCAAGGAAGTTGATGAGCATGAGAGGTGTGACAGATGAGGAATATCCAATATCCACAAAAGCCAAGTGGCTGAGGAAAAGGTACATAGGAGTGTGAAGTTGGGAGCTCATTCTGATCAATATGATTATGCTGAGGTTACCAACAAAGGTTATAGCATAGACGCCCAGAAATATCACAAAGAGGATGACACAGAGGGTTGGATCATCTGTTAGCCCCAAAATAATGAATTCAGTCATAGCAGTGCAGTTATTGCCAGACATGGCTTGGAAAGAGAGCCTATTAGAAGAAAAGGAGATTAAAATAGAATATAGGATTGCTTTGAATATTCTGTTGAGGTATTCAGTAAACCTTCACTGGCCAACTCTGAGACGCCACTTCTACTGTCTTAGTTCAATACTTTGCTTCAATATACAATGGTACGGTGCCCATAAGCAAAACAGCAATGCTCAATAACTTTGATAATAATGATAAATCATAAAACACATAAATTTGTTTTCTCCAATTTTTTTCCCATGAACCTATAACACTCTATAATTTCTTTATTTTTGCCTTTTTGACAGTGTGAAAAAGCCCATTAAAGTATAGACGATAGTTGATTTCCTACCAGAGGAACCTTTTTTAAACATTATGCAAAGATTATGTCCAAATGAATAAATGTTGTTCTGCCAACTAACCACTATTGTTAATCCCTTCCAAAGAGAGTCTGTTTTGTGATCCTTCACCTCTCACAGAAAAATTTTCCACATTTGAGGATATTATCCACCTCATGTTAATTAACTGTGAGGAAACTCTTGGTTTCTAAGATGACACTTGTACTCTAAAGTCACAAAAGAGAAGGAATGGGAATCTGAATTCTAAGTCTCCTCATTGTATTTTGCTGTTAGAACTTGGTGTTACTATAAAAGGTATTTACTATATTGGTATTACTTGGTATTACTATAGTTGGTATTACTGTAAAAGACAATAGACTAGATATTACCAGCCTGAAAGATTAAGGGGAAATTTCCTCTGGGAACCTCTGCTGTTTCTATATAAAATAATAGAAGGCACTTGCTTACCCTGCCATAACCATATACTGTTTACACATTGTTTCCTCCAACTGCAGAATAGCAATTACAGAATGAGCAAATTGTAGTATAGGAATTTAGTAAAAATTTACCATGTCATGAGAAGAGATGAATATGACTGTTTTAGAGTAATAGGGAAACATTTTTTATTAGCTGATGCAGAATGAACTCAGTAGAACAAGAAGAAAAATATACGGGATAACCATAATACTCATGAGAGGAGAAACAATTTTGAAAGATCTTAGAACATGGATGAAAACAGAGATGAATCATATCTTCAAAAGACTGATGCAGAAATATTAAGTACCGCTTTTTGGCAGAATTGCAGAATGAGACATGCATTCTCAGACATGGCTAATCTGATCTGTTGATTTGCATGCCTTAACTATTTACATATCTTTTACAAGAGAGGGCTTCCACAGTGAATGGAGAGAAGCAGCTTAGTAGGTAGTGACACCCATGGGGAAACGCAAAGAGCAACAACAAAACATTCTCAAAATGCATAAAAGACAACAGGGAAATACAATTTTACATTTATATACATTATATTTCATTTACATGCCAAAACTATCTTGAAATGTTTGCTTTTATTGATGCTTTATAAATTCCAAATTAATCATCTTAAATATTAATTTTGATCCATCTATTTGATCATTATTTGATTCATTTGATCTATTTGTGAGGTGATTCATTAATTTGATTTGATCTATTTGATCCATTAATCCCACCCTCCATTTCAACTCTAAACTTTCCCCATTGACAACTCTCATTTAATTTTCAAGATTTTTTTATATGCTTCTTTTTTCCTAAAAATGGGCTCAGATCAGCCAAATCCTTTAAAAACATTCATTTGGCCTTGGCATCCTATCAAGTTATCATACTTTATAACTCCCCTTTCCCAATCAGCTCTCAGGGGAAAAAAAATCTACCCTCATTGAGTCTGCTTCCTCTCCTCCTACTGATTAACCCATTCTGATCTCATTTCTGACCCTATTAGTCCACTGGAAGTATTCTCTACAAAGCTGTGAATAATTTCTTAATTTGTAAATCCCGATTTTTTAAATGTTAATTTAAATTCCTAGGGGGTTAGAATTGCTTCAAACTTTGTACCATTTTTTGTTGTTGAATCATTTTCAGTTATGTCCAACTCTTTGTGACCCCTTTTAGGGTTTTGTTGACAAAGATACTGAAGTGGTTTACCATTTCCTTCTCCAGATCATTTTACAGATGAAGAACTAAGGCAAACAGTATTAAGTAACTTGCCTAGAATCACACCTAGTGAGCATAGGAGACCATATTTGAACTTAGGAAGATCAGTCTTCCTGACTGCAGGCAAGGCGTTCTCTACTTTGTCACCTAGGAAAGTGCCTGAAGAATAGTAGGTGCTTAATAAAACATGTTGATTGATTGATTCTTGGTCTCTTCCTAGCACATGACAATGTAGAACACCCACTTGATGAATATTTTCTCCTCATGAGTTCTCATGACACTGGTTCTGCTGTCACTGAAATTTCTCCTACTTTTCCTTCTCAGCTTCTTTTGGTAGATTTTAGTCCTCATGCTGCCTCCTAGCCACACGTTTGCCCACTTGATCTGTCCAGGACCGCTCCTCTTTTTCTATACCTTCTTAATGAGCTCATTAGCTTCCACAAATCCTATTAACACCTCCACTTAGATGACTATCAAGTCTCTCTCTCTCTCTGTCTCTCTCTCTCTCTCTCTGTCTCTCTGTCTCTGTCTCTGTCTCTCTGTCTCTCTGTCTCTCTGTCTCTCTGTCTCTCTCTCTCTTTCTCTCTCCAGCCCTAAACTCTAATCCATACATTAATAATAGTTGGGGTTTTGTACCTAGATATCCCCAAGGCATTTAAAACTCAACAAGCACAAAAGAGAATCCATATTATTCCTTTCTTTTTTTGGAGGGGGGAAGGTAGGGCAATTGGGGTTAAGTGACTTGCCCATGGTCACATGGTTAGTTTTGAGTTAAGTGTCTGAGGTCATATTTGAACTCAGCTCCTCCTGACTCCAGGGCCAGTGCTTTATCCACTGCACCACCTAGCTGCCCCAAATTCATATTATTCTTAACCTACAATTTTAAAATCATTTATCTCCATATTTTCTTATTTCTATTCAGTGTCCCACCATCCTTCTAGGTATCCTGGTTTGCAATGCTTAAATCAGTCTCTATTCTTTGCTTCATCTTCCCTTCCTCAACAAGAAAACTGCAAAACCTCACCACTTTTACATCATATATCTATATGTACACACATATATTTCACATATATATGTGTATGTATATCCATGTATATATATAGTATGCACACATATGTACATACATATCACACATATTTTAAAATTAACTTTTCTTTATTTTTAGTTTACATCATTGATTTCCACAAGATTTTGAGTTACAAATTTTCTCCCTGTCTTTCCTCTACCCACCCCCCAAAACCATATCCCAGTGTATACCTCCCTCCCCCAATCTGCTCTCTCCTATGTCCTCCCCCATTACCCCTCTGACTTTCAAGTCTCATTTTTTGGCAACATAATCATAATAATCTGATAAGAGGAATTTTAATAACTTCATACTGCCATTTAAATTCCATAAATCATTTTCCTCCTACAATTTTTAGAGGAAAATATTGTTATTCTTATTTTGCAGCTGAGGTAACTGAGGATGACAGAGACATAATCACTTACCCACAATCACAGACAGAGCCAGTAAGACTCAGATGTGGAATTCAAAGCCAGGTCCAATTCTCTTTCCACCACATCAAGCAACAAATACATCAATAAAATTCCTCTCCCTAAATACTCAATCCAAAAAGTGGGAGAAAAGTAATACATGAAACAAATGTATCCATGTATACACAGAGACCTTTACCTAGGGTGTCCTTACCTAATCATGTTCTATCAGGTACTTACTATTTGTAGTGAGGTTTCAAGATATGTGACGTGACCTGGGGTAAATCTGAATTTACTTATTACCATGCTGTAATAATTTCCCATATATATAGTTTACTTCCAAATCTTTTCCTTCATATGGCGCTACAAGGGACCAGAATTTTGATGACTCAAATCATGAATGGGTGAGAGAGAGAGAGAGAGAGGGAGAGAGAGAGAGAGAGAGAGAGAGAGAGAGAGAGAGAGAGAGAGAGAGAGAGAGAGAGAGAGAGAGAGAGAGAGAGAGAGAGAGAGATGGACAGGCCTCCCTAAATTAGCTACAAATCAAAAAACAAATCTTAGTATTTTTTATAGCAAAACCAAGAAGATACCAGAAGATGATAAATCTAGATTCCAAGGAATTATCACTGCATGGTATCGACAAATTTATGTTGGATTTAATAGCATTTGGGATATATGCCCTAGAGCATCCTAGCACCAAATGCAACCTACGTCATTAAAATGCCAACTGTAACCCACTGGGATTGAGTAAATTACTAACAGAGAACTTTTTAAGTTCTCAAAATTCTCAGGGGTCTTCATTTATTTTTTCTTTGTGTACATTTATACAAGATTTTTTAAAAAGTGGAAAACAAGATTGGATAGCAATTTAGCCAAAGTAGTATGATCTGCTGTGGAATTTCTAAAAACAAATTGTTCTGGGATCCACATAGAGAAATTGTGATTGTCGCAGTGTTCACCAAGTATGAAAATTGGTCCTCATCACATCACCAGATCTATTTTGGTCATTCCATAACCCATACTGATTACACAAATACAAAACTGACATTAAAAAGACCATTTATGAAACTTGATTTAGTAGAAATTGCAGATCCTATAACAGAGGTGCTATTCACAGTGAGGACAATTGTTTATATGTGAAGGCAGTATTAATAATCTCTTGAAGGTTAGAATTTCACTTGAATTAATTTTTTGGAGGCAGGATCAAGTTAAGGAGGAAATAAATATCAAGATCCAATGGGTGGGGCCTCCAGCCAGGCAAGTTAGGAGTTATTGGAATATCTAAAGCCATAGACAGGAACCTAGGAAGACACTGGGAAAATATAAAGGTTGGGAAGATCTAGGAGATGGGAGTATAATTTGCATATATTTAAAAAAAATAAGGTGAGTTCTTCAGGGTTGGAGCTCTCCATGAGCTTTTATACATGTTGTGCACCTGAAGGTTAGGTTATCATACAGTGGCTTGCTGAAATATAACATCCAAAGGCATTATTCCAGATGTAGCCTTTTAGCTATTATATAAAACTGTTCTATGAACCAGACTCAGGTTCCTTGAGGTGGGAATCCTGCAGCCTTGAGGCCACATGTGGCCTCCTAGGTCTTTGGATGCAGCCTTTTGACCAAGTCCAAGTTTTACAGAACAAATCATTTTGTTAAAGAGATTTGTTCTGTGAAGTTCTGACTCAAAGGGCCTCACTTCCTAGCATCCCAAACACTGAGTCAGTGGCCACATCTCTCCACTCAAGTTGGTGTGAATTCATGTGCACACGGCCCTCTGATTGCTTCTGCCTTTGTTGTATCTATTATGACTTGTTCATTGGTGAAAGGACAATTAGAGAAGCTGGGACCATGTGAGTTTCAAAAGGTCAGAGGAGCAAAATGCCAGAGCTTTGGATACTGGAGTCTATATGAGAGGTCAGATAGAGACAGCCTTGTTCTGTGGGCCCTGACTCACTAGTGTGTGTGTGATTAAGTACCCCAAAAGCCTATATGAACTGCACAATAATAAAAAGGGACATTATGAAGGAAAAAAGAGAAAGATGGACTAACAGTGTCAGATTTCAAATTATTCTATGAAGTGACTATGATCAGATTATACAAAAAAGTGATTATTTACCAAATGATATCATATGGGTAAAAAGTTACAGAGGGTAGAATTATAGCACAGAATAGATAATGCAGAATTATAATCAAAATATAAAACTAGTGTTTGGAAAAAATTGAAATTACAAAGCAATGGGAAAGATAGTCAGTTTTGCAGAGTACATCATGTGAGCTAGTAGGACTAATAGAAATTCAGGCTGCATTAAAAGAAGCAAAGGATCAAAAATTAGGAAGCAGATAATTTGACTGGATTCTGCCTTACTCAGATCAGATATGAAATACCATGTTCAGGCCTGGCTTCCTCATCTTTTCAAAGTACTGAAAATTTGGAGAACAGCTAAAGGTAGTCAGTCAATAAGGATTTTAAAGGATTACTGTATGCCAGGATCTGTGCTGTTACCTGTAATACAAAGAAAAGTGAGGACAACAAAAACAATAAGTAAAAACAACACAAAATAAAACAGTCTCTGCTTTTCAGGAGCTCACATTCCATTTGGTGAGACACCATGCATATAACCAGGTACATACAAATATAGGCCAAATAGATAGAAGGTCCTCTTAGAGAAGAAGTTAAGCTAGGAAAGACTTCTTGCCAAAAGTGGACATTGAGTTGTCTTGAGGAAATACCAGGAAGCTAAGTGGTCAAGATGGGGATATAAATGATTTTAGGTCTATGAAACAGTTACTTTAAAGACACAGAAGATGGAGCATCACATATGGGTGAAAAGGTCCAGTGTAGCAAGGTTGGATATGGCATGGATTGGAGTAAAGTGTAAGATTATAAAGGTAGGAAGTAGTCAGGTTGAGGAAATTTTTATTTTTTAAATGATTCTTTATTGATTTCTTTTGTTTTTCATAACCTAAATTTCTTCCATTATCTCTCCCTCTTCACCCCTCACTGTGTTCCCATGTAAAATAAAGAAAACATTTTTACAGGTGAATTACACCACAAAGACAGTCCTTAATAAAAGGAAATTCCTCATGTCCACCAAAATACTTATAATACCACTTTTGTGATAGCAAATAACTGGAAACAATGAAAGATGTTTGCCATAGCAGATGGTCAATGGTTGAGGAAAGACTGAAGAAATTGTGACACATGAACCTATTGGAATACTTTTAATTTATTTTCTTTTTAATTTATGGAATAAAACAAGCATTTCCATAACATAGTATAATAAAAAGATAATTTCACATAAAACTACACATCTATCATGTACAACTTGTAAATATATGATAAAGTTATCAGGTAACTTTTTTCTTTTTTTCTTTTTTCTTCTTCCCTCTGCCCAGATATTGCAACCATTAGACATAAAATGTATGTATGTATGTATGTATGTATGTATGTATGTATGTATGTATACGTATATGTGTATGTGTAGATTGTTCTGTACATATTTTTATTTATCAGTTATTCCTCTGGATTCAGATGGTATCTTTCTTCATATGTCCTTCATAGTTAATTTGGGTATTTATAATAGTCAAAGTGACTTATTCACTCAAAATCATTCTTGAAATAATATTACTGTTAATGCATATAATATTCTCTTGGTTCTGCTTATTTCACTGTTCATTATTTTGTGCAAGTCTTTCCATATTTTTCTAAGAACATTGAGCTCATCATTTCTTATAGCACAGCAGCATTCCATCACAATCATATACTACATATACTTTTTCAGTCATTCACCAATTGATGGATATTCCTGCAATTTCCAGTTCTTTGCCACCACAAAGAGAGTTGCTATAAACATTTTTGAACATATAAGTTCTTTTCACTTTCCTCAAACATCTTTGGAAATAACAGTGGTATTGCTGGGTGAAAGGCAGTTTAACAACTCTTTGGGCATAATTCTGGATTGCTCTCCAAAATGTTTGGATCAGTACACAATTCCACCAACAGCATATTAGTGTCTCAATTTTTCCGGATCCCCTCCAACATTTGTTGCTTTCCTCTTCAATTATTTTAGCCAATCTGGTAAGTGTAAAATGATATATCAAGGTTGTTTTGATTTGCATTTCTCTAATCAATAATGTTTGAGAGCATTTCTCATGTCTATAAATAGTTTTGATTACTTCATTGGAAAACTGCCTATTCTTATCCTTTGACCATTTAACAATGGGAGAATGACTTGTATTCTTATAGATTTGATAAAGTTCTTTGCTACCCCCTGCCTTATTTTGCATCAGCTGAAGCATAATAAATTCTATTTCAACCCTCCATTTTAGCTCTGT
>JAQQSW010010317.1:0-13017 GCA_028646575.1 Pseudocheirus occidentalis | reverse complement strand
AAAAAAAAAAGATGGAAAATAAAGAAGTCATGGGAATAACAATAGCACTACTAGCCTCCCATAACTTGTTACAATGGCTTCGGAAATAATTAAATGCTATAACCTAGTATTACTATCACTCTTCTCAGACTTTTCTGGATTTACCTTTTCCCACAAAAAAAGGCTTCAAACATTTGACAATCAAGAACAGTAGATATAAAGAGAAGAAACACTTTTCCCTTATTAAGGCAAAAGATTTGGTCAAAGAAACACATCATTAAAAGCAGCCTTTTATCCCCCACCCTTCTTTGTGGAGATGGGATTCTGTGGATATAGGATATTGCATTTACTGTCAGATGCAGTTGATGTATTGTTCGGTTTTGATTAACTTTTTTTCTTTGTTTTTTAATCTTTGTTACAAAGCATGAGTTGCTGGGTAGGGAAGAGAGCAGGAAAATATTTAGAAATGTTAGGTCATTTAAAACAAAAGCTACACATAAAAAGATTTTTAAAAGTACTCTTAGGATACAGACAAACTGACAGTAAGGTGAAATAAACTAGCTCTTTTGGCAAATCAGAATCCAGACCCAGAAGGAACAGCAGAAGAGACCAGAAAAACATTCTCCTCCCCGAATGTCAATTTAATTCAACAAATACCGAGTGCAAAGCACTCTGCTAAGTGCAGTAGAAGATACAAATACATTTAAGACACAGTCCATACCCTTAAAGAGTTTACACTCAGGGAAATATGATTTTATTCTGGGTAGCATTTATCACTAAGTTATAGACTTTTGCTTTTGTGCCTTCTCCATAAATAGATTCTCAAAGACACTTCTAAAGAATTAATACCTTGGCTTAAGTTTCACTGACTTTCCTGCCCCTTAAAGCTGAAAGCAAAATGGCGTCATAAAAGTCAACATAAATGAAGAAGTTGTTTGTTTGTTCTAGCTTCAGTTAATAATGGTATAACTAATTTAAATAGTTAAATAATTTTCATATTGTGGAGGCAGATTTGGGGGTATCAGGTCTGAGCCACAGTTTTATTTCTCACAGTCAACCTACGAGAATGTATATTACATTTACAATTATGTACTATGAATCATGTAACTAAAAATTTTAAAAGGTTTGCTTTTAAGATGCCATACTGTTATTTATTAGAACATGCTTTGAAGAAAAAGTTCTTTTAATTACAAAATATTTTATAGAGAATTTGAGGTGCTAATATTAAATGGCAAGTGTCTTTTCTACTATGAAGATGTGACAAGTTAGATTGTAGATTTCCACACTAGGTCGTTCAGAAATTACCTTCCAAACTTAATTTTTTTTTCTAGATTTTCTTAAACATACAAAGCAAAATATCACATCGTTGCCTTTTTTAAAAAATCAAGGAACTGGGGTGGCTAGGTGGCACAGTGAATAAAGCCCTGGCCCTAGAGTCAGGAGGACCTGACCTGGCCTCAGACCCTTAACATTTACTAGCCATGTCACCTTTGGCAGGTCACTTAACCCCAACTGCCCTACCTTCCCTCCTCCAAAAAAATAAATAAATAAATAAAACTTTAAAAATCAAGGAACTGCAATATGGCTTACCTTGAAGGATTCCATGAAATACAGCTACAGCTTAGTTTACATGAGATTTCATGCTGCAATGACCACTGACTAAGATTCATAACATCTGGAGCTTCATATATTCTCACTACACCATCGGCTGAACAGGTTGCTAACATAAGACCCATATGCTTAGGAGCAAACTTCACATCAGTAACTGATGTTCTGCTATCCACCAAAGTGGTCCTCTTAACCTAAAAGAAATGAATTAACACATCACTAAAGGATATGAAGTCAACAAGAATTTATTAAGTGCTTACTATGTGCCAGGCAATGTGCTAAGCAACAAATAACCTTTTCTTCCCTATATTTTCCACAAAGTCCTAGTCAAAGGGTATGCTTTGTGACCCTTGTTTCTTGAAGGCCATACCAGGGAAGAACTATCACTGGTAAGTAAAACCATAGTACAAAAGCTTCATGTTCAGTCCTGGCAACAGCCTGAATCTGATGTCTGAAGACAGACCCAGACAAATACAAAGAAACTTTTCTCCAACAGGCAGCTGCTTGATGATGAACTCTTTGAACACAACTATCCATAAAAGAAAGAAGACTACAAAAGCAGCCCTGGGTTTTGTATAATCCTTTTCCCCTTCCACAATAAGTTGAAGAATGGCAAAAGAGCACAAGAAATGCAAAGAATCAACACAGTTTTTAGACCAACTATATAAACATTAAGTATTCTAAATGTGAGATCTTTTTAAAATACTGATAAATGGACATACTATTAGAAAACTGAACAATACTGATAATGTTGATAAAAAACAGAGGACAACAAGAAAGTGATTTACAGTTTCTACCTGAAGAGACAAAAGGAACTGATAGAGTTGGCTTCACTATGTATGTACCCAAACAAAACAAGAAACATGATTTCTTGAGACACTTGATGTAGTGTTTCAGATAAGCATAAAATAAAAAGATCATCAAGGTTATAGATAAGTGTAATTTCTGTACCAAATGTAGAAGACAAAGAGGTAAAGAATTTCTATGAAAATCTTGAGAAGATCCTCCAAGTCAGTAAATATTTGGTTACTCCTTAACTTCAGTGTAAAAAGAGGCAAAGAGGAGTTTTTTTTAAAATATGGAGTAAGTTTGAAAAAAAGGGCAAAGTCTTGCAGAGCAGAATTCTCAGAAGCCTCATACTTGTTTATCATGAATATTTTCTTTGAAATGCAAAATGGATCATTTTGATTACACTAAACTGAAAAGTTTTTACACAAAGCCAATGAGAAGCAAAAAGCTAGGAAACAATTTTTACAACTAATGTCTCCGATAAAGGCCTTGTTTCTAAAATATACTGAGAACTGAGTCAAATTTTTTAAGGATATAAATCATTCCCCAATTGATAAATGGACAAAGGATATGAACAGGCAGTTTTCAGAGGAAATAAACTAAAGCTATCTATAATCATATGAAAAAAATGCTCTAAATCACTATTAATTAGAGAAATGCAAATCAAAACAACTTTGACGTACCACATCATACCTATGAGACTGGCTAAAATGATAAAACAGGAAAATAGTAAGTGGTGGAGAAGATGTGGGAAAATTAGAAAACTAATGCATTGTTGGTGGAGTTTGTGAACTGATCCAACCATTCTGGAAAGCAATTTGGAACTATGTCCAAAGGGCTATAAAATTGTGCATGCCTTTTGACCCAGAATACCACTTCAAGGTCTATATCCCAAAGGGATCATAAAAACAGAAAAAGAACCCACACGTGCAAAAATATAGCAGCTCTTTTTGTGGCGGCAAAGAATTAGAAATTGAGGGAATGTCCACAATTGGGGAATGGCTGAACAAGTTGTGGTATATGAATATAATGGAATATTATTGTGCTATAAAAAAATGATGAGCAGGCAGACTTCAGAAAAACCCAGAAAGACTTACTTGAACTGATGCCGACTGAAAAGAGCAGAACGAGGAGAACATTGTTCACAGTAACAGCCACATTATGCGATGACTGACTTTGATAGACTTAGCCCTTCTCAACAATGCAAGGAGGACCTAAGACAATTCCAAAAGACTCCCGATGGAAAATTGTTATCTACATCCAGAGAAAGAACTTTGGTGTCTGAATGTAGATGAAAGCATACTATTTGCAATCCTTTCCTTTTGTTGTTTCTTCTTTCTCCTGGCTCCTCCCATTAGTTCTAATTCTTCTTTACATCATGACTAATGTGAAAATATGTTTAATATGGATGTATAAGTAAAGCCTATATCAGATTGCATGCCATTGGGGGAGGGAAGAGGAAAGAAAGAGAGAGAAAATTGAACACTCAAAATTTTATGGAAGTGAATGTTGAAAACTAAAAATAGATTATATAAAAAACTTTTTAAATGAATGTTTCTTTCAGAAAAAAGTCCAACTAGACAGTATTGAACATGGTGAATGAGCACTAATCACAAAAATAAAATAGACTATCTTAATACAAAAGAAATAACTGGTTACTGATATGGAAGTCAGATCAGAATCTCCTATCTATGAGTAGTCAGACTATCAACTAGCTAGAGCAGAAATGAAAATCAACCTAAAATTTAAAAAAAACAAAATGACTCTCCTCCACCCCCACAAATAATCACAACTTCAACCAGATATATCCAAATGGACCACTAGTGTCAAAAAATGACAAATGAAAAAAGACAAAGAGATTTATCACCATTTTGTCACAGTTCAACTGATATAAAACAGTAACTAGAAGGAAGACCAAAAGTCCACAAACCAACTTAGCCTGATTTCCTTGACTAGCCTTGTTGTTCCAGGAACAATACATAGCAAGTTGAAAAGTGAAGAAAATAGCATGACAGGAAAGAAGGATGGAGGAAAGAATAAAGGGAAGGAAAAAACCAGAAAGGAGGGAGAGAGGGAGAAGAAGGCAGTGTGTTTTAATGGGGTGTGGTAAAATGTCATGGATAATAATCTGCAAAGCTTCTCAACAGTGCCATGTGATATACTAGCACATGACTCACCCAATGACTCTGTCCTCGAAGTTTATCATTGGATTCTCCTACTATTTCTTCCCAAACAGCAGCAGTTCGGTCAAAAGAACAGGAAGCCAAAACCTGTCCAAATTCAGGATGTGCCCATGTGACACGCCACACAGAACCACTATGAGTCTGAAAGAAAAAGAAAAACAGCATTCAAAGGGGAAAAGAAAAACATCAAAGTGACTCACAAAAGAAATCACAACAGTATTTTCAAACTTTTTGCATAAAATTGCTACCACTATCCCCCTCCCCCATGGCTTAGCACCAACACTTATCTCATGAGCAGGAAAATAGGTCATTCTATTTCCTTACCTCCTTCCTCCCCTTCAGTTCCTATGCTCCCAGGACAGCCAAGCCTATTTTTTTTCCTGAAAAATAAATCTTACTATGGTCCTTTATAATCCCAAAGAACCACTATCACTATTTATATGTACCACATTTCCCTATGGGATCTACATGGAGAAAGGAAACAAGAGAGATGAATACTTTTTATCCCATTTATTCTCTATTTTTGCTAATGCTCAAACGCTTGAGAAACCTCAAAAGAATTATACTCTTTCAGAAATGAAAGAGTAAGGGAGAAACTCAGATACTGAACTCCATTTCAGAGAAGCTAGAGAAAACAAACTACTCTGATTGGATGAGACAGGTCAATTAATAGCTGGCTTTCATCGAGAATTTAAGTAGGAGGTCCTACACTGGGACTACTCCTTACCCCTCCTTGACACCTTCCCAATCCCTGGGGAGTCAGGACTGCTACTTAGAATGAGAAGAATCTGCAGTCTCACTGCATTATGGGAAGTTACAAGAGGGAGTTCTAGATCCTGCTGCCAAGACCGCAGTATGCAGAAGGGGAAGATAAGGAAAGGAAAAGGTAAAAGGAATGATCTCGGCATCCCAAGTTGGTTCTCTGAATGCTTTTTCCCAAAGAAACATCGTTATACGCTATACTTAGGTCAGACAGTACAGATACTATACTTGAGCTATATTACAGAGGTTAAAACATTTGTGTGCTGGCCATGTAAACTATCATTTATAATAACATTTTTTAAATCTGAAAATGTATTCTGCTTTCATAAAACTGACTTAGAAAATCAACTTCTGATAGGAGCCCTGTTTTCCATATACGTTTAAGAATTACAGACATAAATCTTTTTTTCACATTAAATTACAAATCAGAGCACTTCCTTTCATCCCAGTATTTCCTAAAAAATGTAACTGCCATAATTCAAGGTTGAAAAAGTTACCTTTACTTCACTGTCTGGTGATCATTTCATCTAGGAATTGACTAGTACTTAAAAAACCACAGTAGGACTGAGACTTTGCCTATATATTTGACTTTAGATGTTACATACAAAAACTGACCCATGAAAAGAGATCCTCCTTAATCTTAGTGCCTTCCTTTTAAGACCACCTAACGTCTGTTTCCAGCTTGTTTGCACAAAGCTGTTTGCATGCTGTCTCCCCCATTACACGGTGAGCTCCTTCGGAGGAGGTATGGTTTTTTGCCTTCCTTCGTATCCCCACATTTAGCATAGTGCCCAGCACAAAGTGGGCACTTAATACATGTTAGCTGACTGCCTACCTATAAAATGATAATGTTAACTATCCTAACAGACAAATCAATCTTTTCCTGATTTTGTGCTCATACATTTTCAGTTTTTTCCTCTCATTGTTTTAGATGTATGTATTATACTTGGTAAGGAATAGGATAGTATATCTCATTACTACTAGGATGGAATTCAAAACATTGAAAAAAGTCCCACAAATATTCTCTCCAAGGACTGAATAGCAACACCAAGTCAAAGTTAAATATTTAAATTTAGTATAGCATGGCAAAGTGTTATCCAAAATAATCAAAATCATTTTTAATTACAATTAAAATCAGTATTTACCTTCCAGCTAGCAGTACAATGCCAATCCCCACTTTCACTTTTGTCCCAGACCTGTAAGAAAATCAAGGTTTATCATCAACACCTGTGTACCATCAGTAAGAAAAGTATTTTAAAGAAAACAAATGCCAAGGGAATACAAAATACCACTTGAACAATATCAATGTAATGCAGTGGAAAGGCCTCAGGATTTATAATCAGAGGAACTGGTTCTGAATCCCAAAGCTCTGCCATTTACTACTTTTGTAATTTTGGGAAAGTCACTTAACTAGGTCTCAGTTTCATTTATAAAATGGAGTTATATTAAATAACATCAAAGCTATTTCCAGATTTAAATCGGTTATTACAATCTTTGAAAACTTTGCATTTGTCCTATGTACTTCTTTATAAAGCAAAAAAAGATTTGGTAAGGTATTCCAAGTTACCCAATTATTCTAAATACTAAGATGAAAATAACTTCTATCCTCTGAGACAATATTGGACACTTTCACTATATTATTAATAGTTACTATTTTTTAGAGTCTCAATTATATGCCACTGCATGCTCCAATAGATAAATGGCCAAATCCAAGCTGTTAAACAGCAAATCAAGAAATGCTCCAAATCAAAATAAAGAAATACAAATTAAAACAAATTTAAGGTATCATCTCACACCCATTAGACTGGCAAAAACAACAAAAAAGGAAAATGACAAATGCAGGAGGTGCTGCAGGAAAAGGACACTAATGCATTGTTGGTAGAGCTGTGAGTTGGTCCTGCCATTCTGGAAAACAATTTGGAACGATGCCCCAGAAAGCTACTAAACCGTTTATATCCTTTGTCCCAGCTATACTACCACTAGGGCTATAATCCAAAGATGTCAAAGTGAAGAGGAAAATATACCTATCTGTACAAAAATATTTATAGCAGCTCTTCTGACAGTAGCCAAAAATAGGAAACAAAGGGGCTTTCCCAGTCTTGAAACCGGCTAAACAAATTACAGTGTATGAATGTAATGGATCATTGTGCCTTAAATGATGAAATGGACAGTTTTAGAAGAAACTAGGAAGACCCCTGTGAACTGATGCAGAGCAAAGTGAGTAGAACTAGAAGTACAATTTATACAATAACACTTTACAGAAAAACTTTGAAAGAATTTAGAACTCTGATCAAATCAATGATAAAACAGGAATCCAGAAGACTAATTCACCAGCCACCACAAAGGTGATGAACTTAAATGCATAGAAATATATTTGTTCAGTTTGAGAACCTGTTTTCCTAGACTGCATATTTATGATGCAGGTTATTTGGTTGCTGTTCAATGTTGAAGCTGGGGGACAGCAAGGTTAGAGGTAATGGGGGGTACAGATTACAAATGCATGTAAAAAAAATTATTTTTAAAACAGAAAAATAATATGGGCAGTTAGGTGGCACAGTCGAAGGGCTGGGCCTAAATTCTGGAAGACTCTTCTCCCTGAGTTCAAATCTGGTCTCAGATACTGTGTGACCTTGGACAAGTGGCTTCACCCTGTTTGTCTCAGCTTCCTCATCTGTAAAATAAGCTGTAAAAGGGAATCAAAACCTCTCCAGTATCTCTGCCAAGAAAACCTCAAATGGGGAATGGGGGCACAGAATCAGACACAAATGAAAATAACTAAACAACAACAAAGAAAATAATAGAACGTGGTAACTGAGAATCTCTTAGAATAAAAAAAATCTAAATAATCCTCCATTACAGATACCATAGAAAACTAAATTTTGTAGCATAAACTAGAATGGGAAAAGACATTAGAGGTTAAGAAAAAAATCAACTATGCTCAAGTGTCCTTCACCTGGATATAAATATTACTAATCTTCTGTCTCATAATCTGGTAAATTTTGCGACTTAATAAATATAAGTAAGGATGTAGGGTGGCTAGGTGGTACAGTAAATCAGGAGTCCAGAGTATCTGAGTTCAAATCAGGTCTCAGACACAACACAAAACTAGCCGTGTAACCTTTGGCAAGTCACTTAACCCCAATCGCCCTGCCTCCCCCCTCAAAAGCAAGATATATTTTTATATATATATCCTTACATTATATATATATATATATACATATATATAGTATAAATATCCTTACATACATTTATGTAAGGATTATATATATGTAAGGATTCAACACAATTTTATAACATTAAATTTATTCTGGCGGCATGTAAAAATTCTAGAGTAGTCAAGTTCATAAAATAAGAGCTCTAGAACACATTTCAGATCATATCTAAGTAATAAATGTGCATCAAAAAATTGGATTTTTAAAAAGGAGCCTTATAAGTCATAATAAATTCGTCTGGTATAAACATTTACATTTTTTCTTCCACGGTGAAAACGATATTAACAAGATACAAATTGAGTACAAGTTTCATAACACTCTTCTAAATCGCAATATCTAACTAAAGTTATTTAAGTTTTTTCCCTTCGTTTGACCAAATCAGTCTTTAGCAATGGAACCCTACATTATACACATATGAAACAGATCTATATAGGTTCGATGAATTTCCGAAACTGTACGGGAAAAGATACTAGATCCGGTCACTCCTAATTCAATAAATATGTCTTTCTATTAATTCAATAAATATGACCAGTGCTACTCTAAGGTCTTGGAATTATTCTCATGAAAAAGAAATTCAATTAATTGAGAAAATATTGTGTAACTAAAGTTGTTTCTTACAGTCCTCTTTCTTGTTCTTTGTATACTGAAATGCTTTTTTTGTTGTTCGTTGAGCATTAAATGCACAATAAAATGTTTTTAAAAGAAATAAAATGCCCTCGCGTTTCCCTAGTTTGGAGAGCTGCTCCCCTTTCTGAAAGAAAGCCCTCCTTTCTGGCTGAGCAGTGACTCCCGAGCTGGAAGCTGAGGCCTGAGAGGGCTTTTCAAACTTGGAAGCTGAGAAACGTCCTAGCGTCCCAAAAGGGTCACATACAGGAGCCCACTCCGATCACGGGTCTGCAGCTCGGTGACTTCAGCCCGAGGTCGGGTGGAAGCTAGAGAAACAATGCTAGCCCGAGCTCTCCCCCGCAACCCACATCCGTCGCTCCTGCGCATGCGCACTGGGCTCCCGTGGGGGGGGGGGGGGGGAGCCGCGCCGGTAGGTAGCCCCAGAAGCAGCTCAAAGAGCTGCCACACACAGGCCCTCGGGCGGGGAGGCGTACCCAGGGCGAGATTCTGGTCTCACGCCCCTGTCGCCGCTACCCAGGGACTGAACTCATTTCTCCCTGCCCAGGCTTTTTCCACAGGCCTCTCTCCCTTACCTTCACACTCTGGTCACTGGAGCAAGTTGCCATCCGCCGCCCGTGGAAGTCAAAGGACACATCATGGATTAGATCCTTGTGATCCGCCGCGATACTGCGCGCTACGAACATCGCTGCAACCACGGCGGGGTTACAGCCTATTCGGCCCCAGCCTTGCGCCTCAGACTTCCGAAGGCGGTCCCAGGCACACGCGGGCCCTCCATACACTGACCGTCCCTTGTGGCGCGCAGCCGGTGGAAAGGCGCATGCGCGCTCCCAGCCCCCACCCTCTTAAGTGGGAGCCCGTGAAAAGAGCGCTTCACGGTAGTGCCAGCACGGGGCGCTCTAGCTAGCAACACTCGGTGCTGGGGACAAAGGGGCCAGAAAGGGCTGGAGTCTACTGAGGGGATGGTTCGTGTTGTTTACATTTTCTTTTAAATGATGAACTTAAAAATCGTCAATAAAAACAAACCTTTCCGTATACAAGATAGAAGACGTTTGGATAAACCGAAGTTGATAGTTTGTGCTTTTTAAAAAAAAAAAGAGAAATGCATACATAAAAATTAAGGCAGTAACAACAAAGTTGCCCTTTCTGTACTTTTCTATTTACTTCTGTGCCACTTTTTAAAAATTTAATTAATGTTATTGATATTCTTTGCTATCACAGTGACCCATCATATATTGGCTTAGTGACATTGGGTAAATTACTTAACCTGCACAACTCTGGAAGACACTTAATTGTAGATGTGCCAACCTATAATGGTAGAGGGAATTTCCTCACCCTGGAGTTTTCTCACCTCTACCAATGAAACTGGAGATCTAGACCCTATCCACCTGTTACCAACCATTAACCTATCTCACTCCTTTAGTAGAAAGACTTCATTGTAATGCTCTAGGTAAGCATGGGCGCTTCTAGAACTGCAAAGGGATCAGCTAGATCAGTGGTTCTCAACCTTCTTAACGCTGTGACCCTTTAATACAGCTCTTCATGTTGTGGTGACCCCCAACCATAAAATTATTTTCACTGCTACTGCTATGAATCACAATGTAAATATCTGATATGCAGGGTGTATTTAAATTGAACATAACACACAGGTTGAGGACCGCTGAGCTAGATGATTCTGTGGAAAGTATTTACTGGCCCTGGAGTCAAGAAGACTCACCTTTCCTAATTCCCATCCAGCCTCCCAACACTTGCTAACATATCTGTGTCTCTTGCTGTCACTTAATTCAGTTTCTTAACCTATCTTTTAAAGTTGTTTTCCTTCATTTTTTGTCATAAAAATTTTTCCCCTAATTCTGCTGATTTCACGATATCAGTTTGTACAAATTTTTAAAGCAATAATATAGGAATTCTTTAGAGAAAACAAAATGACATATTTAGAATTCTAAAGAGCTGTTGGAAATCTCAAAGCCAGACATAACCAGACCAAGAGACTACTGATCCATCCACCTAGGGACTGAAAAGTCTAAAGGGTATATATACCAGGGTTTCCTCATCAGAAGTTCACAGATAGATTTCAAGAGATCCATGAACTTGGAAGAGGAAAATATCAAATGTTTATTTTCACTAACCTTTGGTTTCCTTTGTGATCTTATTTAGTTCATGTATTTAAAAATATTCTGAAAAGAGGTCTATAGGTTCCACCAGGCCACCAGCCTGCCACCAGCAGTCTCTGACATAGATTAAAAAAGATTAAGAACCCTTGGTCTTAATCTTAAAGGGAGAACAGCTAATCTGATCAATATTGAAAAATAAATAATGTATGAAACCAAATTGTACAGACATGATGAAATATTTATTTATGCCAGTTATACATTCATAAGTGTACATACATGTCACAAAGTTATCTAATCTATCCTATTAATAGGCAAGGTCTGCCAAAGGCTTTTATTTAAAATCCTACAATATAGCTTAAGTTAGTTCCTATAGAGCACAGACCCAAATTCCAAGTCCAAAATCCCCTTCTTGTTCAAGACCTAGGAACACTGGTTTTTCTTTGACTTTTTCTGTCAGACTGGCTGGCTGCAATATTTTGCCTGAAATCCTGGCTCCAGGGTCATTATGTATGGTTCAGTGGGAACTGCCACCAATACATAAAACTAGGAAGGACAAATAAAACCAAACAAGACAAGCACTAGCCATGGGGTGAAAGGAGGCCTGGGAAGGAAGGAAGCAAGCCCTCTTGGTGTTCATGGCAACCAAACGGTGGGTGAACTATGATCTTCATCCTCTGAATGGCAATAGGAAAGAGCATGCAAGAAGAAAACAACTGGCATTTTTAGAAGATGCAGCCTGCTCTGCTTACACAGCCAATCCAAGGAGGATACTCTTATGAAAATGCAGGGATGCAGGGTGCTGTTGGGCAGTCTGGATGTGCATAGGGCAATTTGTTTATCAACCTCATTGTCTGGGTTAGGCATAACTTCCTGAATAATAATGGAGAAAGGTTACCAATAGTATCTTGATATATTCAATCCTTTGTTTCTTATTGTATATGAAATCTGTCACCAAATCCTATCACTTCTCCCTTAAAATGCTTCTTGCAGGGCAGATAGGTAGCACAGTGAATAGAGCACCAGCCCTGGACTCAGGAGGACCTGAGTTCAAATTCAGCCTCAGACAATTAACACTTACTAGTCATGTGACCTTGGGCAAGTCACATAACCCCAATTGCACTGCCTTCCCCCCTCTAAAAAAGTGTTTCTTGGACTTAATACTTACTCTTCATTCTCACTGACAACATGCTAGTCCAGACTTTCACCATATCATGACTAGAATTCTGTAAGAACCTATTCACATCTTCTTCAGTTGTCTACAGCCTCACCTAAGTCATTTTCAATATTTTTTTCTCCCAGAGTAAACAGGCATCCCTAAAACTCAAAGTCTTCTATAAGGATCCAATCTAACCAATATTCCAATGACTCAACAACCATGGTCTTACTTTAGCCCAAATCAGAATCACAATGTACACATCAATGCACAGTGTCAATATTTAATTTCATAGAAAGTATAAAACATTTCAATACAATGCATATCAAATTGACACTGAGAGTACTACATGAGTATGAGGAGAGCCTGGTTGGGGGCACAGGGGTGGGAGGGCTTAGCCACAAGGACTGCAAGAATATTTGTAAGAAATGAGACAAGAGGGACACCCCCTCATGGCGGCGGCGGCGGCGGCTACGGCGGCGGTGGCGGTGGAGCCGGCGGCGGCGGCAGCTTTGGGACGGTGACGGAGAGCACGAGCCCGGCGACCCATCTCTCCCCCTAAACCCCGATGCTGTGCGCCCCCTGACACTGCC
>JAQQSW010010316.1:0-13017 GCA_028646575.1 Pseudocheirus occidentalis | reverse complement strand
GGGAGAAAATTTGTAATTCAAAAATCTCATGAAAATGAACGTTGTAAACAAGAAATAAATAAAATTTATTACATAAAAATAGTAATAAGTACAAAAATAATAAAGTGGGTTAGTTCTTGTTAAAAAAAAAGTTTGCAGACGGGAGAGAGAAAGCCCTCAAACCAACTTCAGGTGCCCCCTGCCCCTCAGTGATCTGAGGGTAGCTCGGCGGGAAGTGCGTCCACTCCAGACTCTGCAACTTGCGACAGTGTCCTCCCCTTTCCTTTGTCAGCCATGTGGGCCAGTGAGATTTGTCTGCTGTGCTCCTGTTCCAGCCAGGCACTGAAAAGGAGAAGAGGAAGAGGAACAGCGGCAGGTAGAGAAAGGGGTGGGTGGTGGGTGATGTAGATAACCCTCTTGACTACTGGCAGTGTGGTTGTGCAAATAAAACTGCTTCTGGGGAAAAAAAAAACTGGAAGAGGTCTAACTTTCATTTCCCATTCCTTCTAGCTCTAAAGTTATAATCCCATAATATTCTGACCTATGTAAAAAATATAAAATAAGCATAACTGTGATATACCTATAGAAGTGATCATACAGTGAGATATAAGATAACAGACAGGGAGAAAATAATCACTTCTAGCTGGGATAATCAGGAAGAAATCCATGGAAGAGGCAGCATCACCAAGTGCCATTATGGATGAGGTCTTTTCCCAGTGTTGGGGATGTGTAAATGAATGTACATAGTTTGGAAAGAGCAAGATATCATTAAGGAATGGTTAATAGTCAAGTTTGACTGGAAAGAAAAGAATGTGAAACAAAGATTGACTGATTTGGAGCTGGCTAGAGGGAAAAGGGGGCACCAACTTGTAATAAACAGCACAAAGACAGATGTTCAATAGAGTCATTACTCCAAGTTACATTGATCCATCAATTACTAGTTTCATTCATTTATTTAATAAATACTGAATCAATTTAGTTTTGCTATTATCTAAGTCCCATATTTCCCTATTTATTAAGAATCTTTAAAAGTCTTGATGTAATCTAAGTATACTATGAACTCCACTAATCTATCATTTAAATAACCTTGCCAAAACAGGAAATTATGTTAACTGGGCATTATATATTCCTGATGATTCTATTCTTCCAGTGGTCACTGTTTTCTCTTCTTAATATTTACAAATAATTTCTTTAATAAGTTCTAGTACTTTTCTTGGAATTTAAGTCAGATATGAGTCTATTATTTGAAGCCTTCTTTATCCCCCTCTTTTGTGAAAATCAATAAATTATTTACATTTCTCCATGATTTTAAGAAGTTACTGAAATCTTACCACTACACAAAGTAGCCTTTCTAGGTCAGAATATCTTAAAATAAATTGAAAAAATCCATTTGTTAGGGGTAATAGATCAGAAATATAACTTTTTATCTGATGAGTAGAAAGCCTTAAGGTGTTTTGGGGGGCAGGGTGTGAAATAGATAAACATTTCAAGTACTAAAATTATTCTGAACCAATGTAGGAAAGAGTAAACATGAAATGAAAGTTTCAGGGTTCTAGTTTGGACTCTGGTTCAAAATATAGCAAGATTACAATAGAAAAACCATATATTCATATATAGCCTTTCTGAAGGCAACTCAAAACCTTTCATAAAACTTTCTCATTAATCTTTTCAACATCCCTGAAAATTTAGGGATTGCTTTAAGAGAGTCTGAAAACAAAGTACAGGAAGATTAGAAAATTGCTTAATGATGATCCATAACTTAATTGTGGAACTGTGGGAAAAGGAGGTGCTTTCTGATTTCATTCCATTATCTACTCCAGTAACATTTTGTGTCCCTGGGAATTTGGGGGAAGGAAACTCCTTATTGAAAACAAAAATATTAAAAAATGAGATTAAGGTTTTGAAAAAATTCAGTATTTCAAACTCTTGCCAACCTAGAAAAGGTAAATGTTTTAATTGGTTACCCTCCCAAAAAAACCCCAAAACCAAAACAAATGGAGCCATATTTGTTGATTTGAAAACTGTGGTAAGGTCTCTTGGGAATGTACAGAATTTTGAGTAGCAGAATTCCCTCTCCTTCATTCTATATAAATCAATGTTATTATCCAGTATCACATAGTTGATATCATATATGACACTGATCAAATTAGTTTGCTGAACCACTCTCTAGAAATCTCTCTTCCAAGTTAATATGGATGATTACTTTTTAGATAACACTAACATGTGGTTTTGTAAATAGTAATTAGAGGTCTGAGTCCAACGTCTAGTACAGGGTGTGGTATCTATTAAGAGCTTAATAAAGGCTTGTTGATTGCTCGCTCAACTTATTGAAGGTAAGGGGAGGTCAATATTGTAAATGTTTTAATTTGTGTTTCCATCACAATGATTCTTTCCAGCTATGAAACAAAAATGTTCATGGAGGATGACAAACTGAGGATTGGCATATAAAATGTTCAGCCTTCTGATGCTTTGTAATAAAATGACACCAGATATCCCTTTTGGATTTTTAAAAGACAGATTACAAACCATATAATCTTCCAAAGGGAGAAGGAACCATCTCCTTTCATGTTCCTCCTGTAGCTGGAAGCTGTTAAGTTTTCTGTACAATTCAGACAATCATAGAATTTATTGGGAAAATTGGTAAGTATAAGGAAGCTTATTTGAAGTACCTTGCCCACTCAGCACAACTGTTAAGTGACAGAGACTAGAGTGCAACCCAGGTATCCTTACCCTCTCTCCAGTGCTCTTTCTATGCAATCATGCCTTTTAAGAAAATCACTGGAGAAAAAATATTTGAAGAAAGTAATACATGATGAGAATTCCTGACCATGTACATGGCCAACATCTCTCAGTTAAATATGATTTTTTTTGCACTTGGTAGTAAGGATCACAACAACTTAAGAACAGGGAGACATACTTTCAGGTCACATTCTCGCTTTCTGTAAACCAAAGAACAAAATTCCTCTTCGGATATATGATTGCTTCTCTCACTTCCCAGTGCATGGGATAGAGGATAAATACTTGAATACTTTCATTGAATTGCCCCCTCCTCTCATAGTGGTTGCTCTGTCAATTGATTCTGAACAAATTTTATTCATATCTTCAAATTTCATACTCTTTTCTCCCCCTTGCCCCCTTCCCCCCATGGTCTCTTTTAAATATTTTGTAAAGTTTCTTCCTCACATCCTGGAAAAATTCTTGTTGGTGTTTTACCATTTCAAGTTTACTAGCATGGAATGGGAATTTCATCTTCTATCCCTTACTCTTATTACATGACCAATTATCTCATTTTCTGATTATAATCTTCCCAGATGATATCTTTTATGCCAATTCATGTGCGCAAATCATCATTCCTGTAATATGCACAAATCTGCTCTTTGGAAAAGAATACTGAAAAGACTGCAAATTACCATGCCATTCCAAAACAGGATATCATGAATATTTAAGGCCTCCAAGATGTAGCTCCTTTGTGATCAGTGTTTACTAAAAGGTAAGTCACTTAAGCTCAGGAAATGGGCTCTGGAGAGTGGAAAATAAAAAAAGAAACAATACCACCAGCTTATGTCCTCCTTTAGAGTATATTATAGTCACGCTGTTTCTATAACACTTCAGTTGAGGAGATGCAGGTGTTTCCATTGCAAAAAGTTCTTTTTTCATGGTTTATAAGTTTTGCACAGAATATATGTGGTTTCCAGTTTCTTTGGCACTGAAGCCTTCCTGGGAAAACATTCCTTACACCTAGCATTCAATACAAATACTGTCCATACTGCTTCACATTTTACGGATCAGAAAACCAAATCTGGATGTGATTGAAAATTATATTTCTAGCTTTTGTCTAATTTTATCAGCCTGATATCCAGACAAGTTACTTGATCAGCTATGATTTCCTTCCCAGACTTCTTCTCACTAATAATATTGTTTTAATTGATCTTCATACACATGGTTGCCATTCTCTTTGCTGTTCTGGTCACTCTCCTCTGGATATACACTGGGCCAGATGGATGCTAGATGGATGGATCCCTTCTCACGGACCCTTAACATATCAATGACCCTCCTAAAATGTGTCCAGGACTAAATACAAGATTTCTGAAGGGCCTGATGAAAGACAGTGATAGGATGACACCAGTTATATTACAAAGACAATGTCTCTCCATATAGCCTTGGTTCCTATTATCATTTTTGTTCTGTCATGGCATAATATCGAATGATTTTGAACTTCTGATTTCTTCAAATTCATGAATTGTTTGGAAGGACCTAAAATAATTACAAAAGACTCATGATAGAAAATGTCATCTACATCCAGAGAAAGAAATAAGGACTCTGAATGCAGAGTATAATCAGAATAATGCGAAATAATTTCGAGAATGAAAGAGTAGCAAGAGTGGGGGAGGGGGTTGAGATCAATAAATCCATCACATGGAAAGTGGGTATATTTTCAAAGCAAATAGGTATACTTTAAGGTGAATGATTAGGAGCAAGTGCATTCCAGGCATGAGAGATGACTTGTGTAAAGATATAGAGAGGCCAGAGATGAAATGTTCACATTATCGTTACTAGTCCTACTTCTCTAGATTGTAGAATGTGTAAGTAACACAAAATAAGGCTGGAAAGGAAAGTGAGAACCAGATTGTAGACAGCTATATATATTTTTAATTGATGTACCAATCACTAGGGCCAGAGCAAGATCTTAGTTTCTTCTTCCTCCTTCATATACATTCTCCATCTGATTAAGTTATGTACTCAGTTTCTGTAAGAAACCTTGTTTTGAGGTCAATTGGCATTAAGTGACTTGCCCAAAGTCACACAGCTAGTAAGCATGTCAAGAGTCTGCAGCTGGATTTGAACTCAGATCCTCCCGACTGCAGGGCTGAGAAGCTTATTTTTAATGGCTTAACCAGTAATGGAGTGGATTTTCACCAGTTCATCATGATATCTTATCCCCCTAATACATGTTTAAAAGCATTTTTTCTGGAACTAGGGATATAATAGTTCATATACTGAAATAACAAATGACCTTGCCTTAATTAAAACACTGCTATATACAAATGAATTAACTTTTCACAGATAAAGAATACTAGTAAAGGACAAGCTTCTTTCCATATGTACCAGGCCCTATGCTGAGTATTTTATAGATGTTATTTAATTTTCACCACAACTTTGTGAAGTAGGTGCTATTATTGTTGTCATTTTTAAGTTAAAGAACCTGAGACAAAGAAAGGTTAAGTGACTTGCCCAGGATCACACACCTAAGGAAGTATCTGAAGATGGATTTGGACTCAGATTTTCCCAGCTTGAGGTCCAATGATCTATCCACTTCATCCACCAGATGCCCCTGGAAATGAATATTGTCTTACTATATACTAAAAGCAAAGATCTTTGATTAGCAATTTCATTTTGTGTGTCTTCAAATGACCTATAAAATATCACCAAATCTTAGCATTAGAGACAACCTCAATGGTCATTATTTTCCATCCAATACATGTATCTTCTCTACAAAATGCAAGAAGACGTGTAACTTCTACTTGTACATTTCTAGTGAAAGAGAATTTATGACAAGCTAGTCTATTCCATTTTCCTCAAAAGGAAAAGTATTTGGAAACAAGGGAAAAGGTCACATAAAGTGAGATGATAAATCAAATTCCACTCACACTGTGATATAAGTGGGAAAAATCTCTTGAACCCCCTAGAAACTAGTATTTCCTCTAGGGTTTATCTGTGTACAGCATTGCTGCCTGCTATGAGAGAACAGAACCTCATCTATGACTTGGAGGTTAAGTGATTAAAGTAATTCAAAGTAGTAATGACAATAAGAATGACTTACTTGCATAGTGATATATTATATATAGATCTGATAATGGAATATACATATAAGGTTTGATTTAATTATCAGACTAATTTTGTGAGGCCAACAGAATGCATATCATTAGTATTTTTCTTTTAAATAAAGGGTATCCCAAAAATCTTAGTACAATTTTGAGGTTGAATAGATTTAAACTGCACTAAAACTTTGGAGACACCCTATATTAGGAAAATGAGGATCAGAGAAATTCTTTGTCCAAGGTCATACTATTGAAAAACGGTAAAGATGAGAAGCCAGATCTTTGGTTTCCTTATCCAATATGTTTTTTAGTTTACCATGACTATTATTTGATGATAAGTTTATATATGGCAAATCAGTCACACATTTCAGATTCTTACTTTGCATTTCTAACAAAGTAAATTCTTCATTGAAAGGAGAAAGATTTTCATTAAAATCTGAGGCAAATAATCATAAAAGATAAAGCTTATTTAGCCTGTTGCATCTAACACCACTTATCTATTTTACTATTGGGAATATTTATTGGAAATATTGGATTTGGAATGGGAATTGGAAACTTAAAATTTACCTGGAACATTTCAGGTGTTATGAATCAGTGCTGAGTCATTGGCCAACCTACCTGGCAGCTATAGATACATTTGATGATAGAAGGTGTTGAAATCCCAGATCTCTTTGAGGTACAGAATCATATGCACTTCTATACTTGCTATACCTCTGATAAATAGTCCCTATTTTCTACCTGTGGCAGACCATCAAAGACACATGAATAATGCTTCAGTCTGTGCCTTTCCCTCCAGTCATGAATTCCTTTCTTAGTTGCTTACCCTAAAATCTGAGCCAGAACCTCCTCAGCCTTTATCCCTGGATAGAGAGATTTTATGAAGTTTATAGGGAAAACTAAGTTTTACTACACGTATTTTTTTTATTTCCACATTCTTATTTTCCTTTTGACTCACTTCAATTGAAACAAAGCTTCTCTGAATATGATAGCTGAAATAGTAAGCCCTCTTCCCACGACAATGAACACACAGTCAGGATAGATCCAACATACATGTGTTCCAGGTTTGCTTACCTGATATATTTGCTTCGACTATCAGACAAATACATTACTTAATGTTTTATAACTTCCTTCCCAATTCAAGTCTTTGCATTTTTGTCTTTCCTCCACACCATCCTGAACTATTTCTCTTTTTTTGAAAAAAAACAACAACAAATCATAATAAAAATAAAAGCTTATTTACACAAACCATGAGAAACCTAATAAAAACTACTCTTAAATTTAGAAGAGTTAATAAAATTTTTAAAAATTAAAAAATAATTTTGGACTCTAATGAACAATATCGCTCTTAAATTTAGTGAAGCTAATAGGTCAGATAGATAGATAGACAGAAAAATAAAATAAAAGCTTATTTGGGACTATCATGAGAAACCAAAGAAAACTGTTCTTAAGCTTGGAGAAGTTGTTTTATCACCCACCAGCGAAAGCAGCTGCGATGTCAGGAATTAGTATATCCCCTATCAAGAGGGATAACCAATTAATGTGTTATGTCTTTGGGTGGCTGCCAGATCAACAAGATGTCAGCAAAACTATAAATAGCTTTGGATTGGATTATTTCATCTTTTAGTCCTTCTTTATTAGTTTCTGACACCAGCTTAGTATCCAATGGTGGGGAGGGAGAGGAAGAAAAGAGTGATTGTCACTCCTAAGGTCCTTGTTAAGGTACCAGTGGGACATTATTTCTGTAGAAAATAAACGGATGAATGAACAAGTGACAAACGTGAAGGCTGGATTTGCTTCCAACAGTTTTAGGCCAGTAACCAGTTTTCTGTTGCCAAAAAGATAATAGTAAGGTTTTTCAAGAGGCAGCAATCTGTGAAGTTTGGCTCACCAGCTGTGATCCTACCTTAAAGGCATTTTTGCATATTATTCATCTAATTTAATAGAATAATAACATTTAAAAACCTTAGAGATTCTCTGATTTCCATCCTCCTCTCTTTCATGCGTCTTCATCTCATTTTGCAGATGAAAGATAACTAAAGATCCTCCAAATTATTACAAAGGCCTCCTTATTGGCAGAAACAGAATTAGAACTTAAGTCTTCTGGGGCAGGTATGTGGCATACTGGATGGAGCACCTGTCCTGGAGTCAGGAGGACCTGAGTTCAAATCTAGCTGTGTGAGCCTGGGCAAGTCACTTAACCCTGATTGTCTTGCCAAAAAAACAGAAACAAATAAACAAACAAAAAACCCAAAACAGGAAGAAAAACCCTACAACAAATCTTAGATCTCCTGACTCTCAGTCTGGTGTTTAATTTACTTTACTAGTGACAAATAACAGTAATCTAATTATCTAATGTTGATTAATAATAGCCAGTATTTTCATAATGCTTTAAGATGTTCAAAGTAGTTCACACCTGTTATCTTATTTGAGCTTTACAACAACACTAAGAGATAGGTACTTTTTTTTTTAATCTCCATTTTATAAATGATGAAATGGGAAGACATGATGACTTGCCAAGAGAACGTCTAAGGCCTGATTATTATCAGATTTTGCTGACTCCAGGTCTAGTGCTCTCTCTACTGTTGCCACCTGGCTCCCTCAATAGGAACTGATTTATAAAATTCATGCATAGAATAGATGAGGCAGTCTTGTATAGAGAGTTAGAACAGCCTCAGAATCAGGATGATCTGTGTTCAAGGCTTGTATAATTCTGGAAAACTGTTTAACTTCTTCGTGCTCCAGGCAACTCTTAAGACTATAAATTCCAGAGCAGTTGCCAATTACTATTGTTACAGGTTATTCCCTGCACTAGTAGAAATGAAGAATTATTTTTAATTTAAGGTAGAATTCAAGGTAGATTTAAAGGTAGAATGAAGGTTAGAGGTCATCTAGTGCACCCTTCCCACCTAGTTTTAAAAATGAGGGCAATGGGCCTTAGAGAGTTTAAATTTCCCAGTTATATGTTGTTATTCATTTTCTTCTGCTGATGTTTTCTCCTAAGTTTTTATAACCCTAATCTCTCCTCTTTCTTTTCCTACCTGTTTGATTGCTCTTTTCCAATATCCTTTACTTTATTTTCCTCTAAACTATACGCACTAACCATGGTTGTTCCCCAAATGTCTATCCTTGGCTCTCTTCTCTTCTTCCTCTATTATCATGCTTGGTGATCTCATCAGCTCCCATGAATGTAATATCTCCATGCAGATGATTCTCTGGTCTGCTTATCAGCTCTAATCTCTGGCTTGGGATCTGATACCAATTCATCTTATCCTCAACTTGTCAATAACTAAAGTGATTATCTTTTCCCCATCCCTTCTCCTCACTAAATCTTACCCTCTTTCTGTCTTCACTATTAGTTCCAATATCACCATATTATCTAGGCTTCCAACCTGAGTATTCTTGATTCTTCCCTCTCATTCAGGTCTCATATGTTGCCAAGTTTCATTGTTTATGCCTCTCTACTATCTTTCAAATGCTAGAGACTCTTTCAAATGAGGGACTCTTCTCTCTAATCATACAGCCAGCAACCTGGTTTAGCTTCTTATCACCTCATGCCTATACTAGTCTAATAGCCTTCTGATTGTCCTCTCTTTATCATGATTCTCAAAGCTGCCAAAGTGATCCTATGACTTTTATTCTCCTACTCAGTATATATCAATGACTCTCTATTATTTAGAGCATCAAATGCAAAATTCTCTGTGTGGCCTTGATAGCCTTTTACAACAAGGTGCTTTCCTAACACCCAGTGTTCTTACGCTTTCTTGTCCTCCGTGTTTTCCACAATCCAATTTCACAGGTTCATTTGCTGTTTTTCATATACACACAATTCTTAATCTCCTATTTCTGTGGCTTTCTACTAACTATCCCTGTGAGTAGAATGCTCTCCCTACCCATCTCTGCCCCTTAGTTTTCTGGGTTTCCTTCAAGAATCCACTTAAACCTTATTTTACACAAGAGGCCTTTCCTAGTCTTCCCCTTCTAACTACCTTTCCAGTGATTCCTTTGCATTCAAACTTATGTATCTTATACATACATATTGCTTAAATGCTGTTTTCCCTATTAGTAAGGAGGTCCTTAAGGGCCAAACTGAGTGGTGTTTTTAATTTTATTTGTGTCTCTGGCCCTTAATCCTTGCCTGGCACTTTTTTTCCCCTTTTATAAATGCTAGTTGAGTGGTTAGATATTTAAAAAAAATAAGAATGGTTTTTCTCAAAAGCCCATTGAATTTGTTAATATATAATTTGTTATTATTGTTATTAGTAATAGCTGATATTTACATAGCACTTTATGGTTTACTAAATATAAAACTATTGTTGCCCATTCATTTTAGTCAATGTAAAATTCTTCATGACCCCTTTTCTAGTTTTCTCAGCAAAGATAGTGGAGTGGTTTGACATTTCCTTCTCTAGCTTATTTTACAGATGAAGAAACTGAGGTAACTAGGGTTAAGTTGTTTTCCCAGAGCCACATAGCAAATAAGTGTCTGAGACCAGATTTGAACTCAGAAAGATGAGCGTTCCTGACTTTAGGCCTGGCCTTCTATCCACTGCCTAACCAAGTTGTCATAAAGAATATACATATAGATATTCATTTAAACACAACTCTATAAAATAAGTGACATAGGTATTATTACCCCCAACTTACAGATGAGGAAACTGAAACTTTCAAGTTTAAATTATTTGACCATGGTTATAGAGCTAGAGAATTTCAGAGTTAGGATGCAAATCTTGACCTTTCCTTCTCTCCAAGGCCAACCTTTTTAACGGCTCTGTTTTATTCTGTAATAAGGAAACTGAGAGAGGTAAAATGATTTGCTTTAGGACATATGGCTTTTAAGTATTAGAGTAAGGATTTGATTCTATGTTTTTAAGTACAGAGTTCTTTCTGCAACATTGTACTGTCAATGATGGTACCAGTGACGTAAACAAAAGTTAGGAATTTTTATTTATGATTTCACAAACTGTGGCCCCATCTTTTCGATACTCTATAGGTGGCAAATTATTTTGAAGGCAGA
The DNA here is from genome assembly GCA_028646575.1 of Pseudocheirus occidentalis. Classification (NCBI taxonomy): domain Eukaryota; kingdom Metazoa; phylum Chordata; class Mammalia; order Diprotodontia; family Pseudocheiridae; genus Pseudocheirus; species Pseudocheirus occidentalis. Next base: position 2,205 of record JAQQSW010010316.1, on the reverse strand, counting down.
TGTGTGTGTGTTTCTATCTGTGTGTTTGTGTGTGTCTTTGTTTGTGTGTATGTGTGTTTATAACCCCCAAACACTTAATTGCATTGGCTTGACCAGATCTCCAGATGATATCTGACTATTACTACTTCAAAATTCTAGTAGTACCATTGAGAGGCTGAGTTTCCTTTGTTGTCTCTCGACAATTGACCAGTAGGCTACTCATTGATAATTGTCCAGTCATATTTATCTTTTGGAAAAAAAACCCAAGAAACCCCAAACCAACTATTTACCAAGATGGTACAGTAAAAATAGTTGGTATTCACAATATCCTCATCAAAAATTAAAGGTTTATTCTCTCACAGATCTACACAGGATATATGGAGAGATGTAGAATTAGTTTAAATTAAAATGGTAGTGAGACTAACATGTAAAAAGCACATGTGACAGGTAGATAAGTAATAAATAATAATTATAATTTTTCCCTTATTTTATACATTTCTCATGATGTTCCCTATTAGAGTACCTCTATTCTGGGATCCAAGGATTAATGCTCTCATAGAGTTCATCACTTGTAATTCTCTTCAACACAAGAGCTCATAATCTATGAATGTGGATTTCCTCATATGTTTATTGCTCCCAGGTAGAGATATTTTTTAACTCCAATCTCCCTAATCACACAAAGGAGGGAGGGAGTGACAGAGAGGGGGAGGGACAGAAGAAGGGAAGGAGAGAACGAGGGAGGGAGGAAAAGAGGTAGGGAGGGAGAGAGAGAAAGAGAGAGGGAGAGAGAGAGAGGGAGAGAGAGAAATTCTCTTCATCCCAGTCTCCTCAAGAGTGATTCCCTCTTATTGATTAGGTAATAATTGGTTTTTAAAAAAATTGTTTATTTTTAGTTTTCAACATTGATTTCCATAAGATTTTGAGCTACAATTTTTCTCTCCCCGTATTTCCCCTAACCCCCACTCCAAAAAAGCAAACCTACTGAATACCCTTTCCCCCAATCTGCTTTTTTTTAGAAGACTGGAGCAAAACATTTATTCAAATACCAGAAAACTGAATTCCAAAACCAATAAGGCTATTCCATCATAGTAGCAAAGAAATTAATAAGCTATAACATCACAGAGAGCCACAGCATCCTTTAGCCTTCCCACAAACCAACATTTACTCACAACCCTAACTGTCTCCCTGGGGTGCGTCTTCTCTCCCACTGTCTAACTGCTCTGACTCTCAGCTTCCTGTGGGCTCTGCTCCATCATTTAGCAAACTCCTCCCACCACAGACTCCATGTGATTACATTCAGTCTGTTAGGGGAAAGGGTATATCTTCAAAGCAGGGAAATTCCCTTAGGTTTATTAAGGGGAAGGGAAGATCTTCAAATTATCATTACCATTACATATACATGTATATACCATAAGCGTGATATATACACATAGATATGTATACGTAATATATAACATACCTGAATACATGTGCATAATATATACATAAGACATATGTACATAACATATGATGTACATGCATATATTATATATGACATATACATACATACATATCATGCAAACATAATATTGTGATTTTCACACACATATTGTATATAACATATATCATGTGCATATATTATATATGTGATTTTAACAAACATGCATATATTATGTATATTTTTATTGTATAAACATTTTTAAAAAAAATCTTTGAGTTCCAGATTTTTTCCCTTCTTCCCTCCACTCCCACCCCCACTGGGAAGATGAGAAGTACAATAGAGATTGTATATGTGTAGTTACATTAATCATTTCCACAGTATTTATATTGTGGAAGACTAACTATATTTCCCTCCATCCTATCCTATCACTTCTTCTATTTTCTCTTTGACCATATCCCTTTTCAAAAATGTTTGCTTATAACTACTCTCTTCCCAATCTGTCCTCCTTTCTATTCTCCCATCTCTTTTCTCATATCCCAGTATTTTCCTGTAGGGTAACATACCAAATTGAGTGCATATGTTATACTGTTCTTAGGCCAAATTCAACTAGAATTGGGTTGTGCCATTTCCTTTCACTTTCCTGCTCTTCCCCGCCATTGTAACAGTTTTCTCTTGCCTCTTTTATATGAGATAATTTACCCTAATCTAGAGTGCCCTTTCTTCTTCTCCCAACAAATTATTCTCTTACCTCTTAATTTCATTTTTTAGATACCATCCCTTCATATTCAACTCATCTTGTGCCCTCT
>JAQQSW010010315.1:0-13017 GCA_028646575.1 Pseudocheirus occidentalis | reverse complement strand
AGCCAAGAGCCATATTGCCCCATTTTGCCCTTAATAAAGTTTATTGCACCTTACCTAGGCTGTTTTTCTCTGCTCAAAATCCCTTTGCTCCTAAGTGGTCATTTCTTACTTCTGCCCTATAAGATCTCTAACCTTCTTCAAAGCTCATCTCAAATAACACTTCCTACAGGAAGGCTTTCCTGATTCCCTTCAGTTGCTACAGCTTCCCCCACCCCCTGAAATGACAGCATATTTTCTCTGTACATGTTTGCCGTATATTTATACGTGTGGTTTTCCCCAATAAATTGTTCACTCCTTAAGGGCAGGGACTGCCTTGTGTTTATCCTTGCACCCCTGGGACATAGCACAGTGCCTGACACATAGTGTTTTACATCTTGTTGACCAATAGATAGAATTCTTTTTTGTTTTTAGATAAAATTCTTGATCTAGAAAGGACCTCATGGATTAGCTAGTATCTCAGATCCCTTCAATTTACAGACCAGAACTTTCAATGAAGGACTCCTTCCCCTACACCAAGCTCCCCTACTCAGTCAGAAAAGTTCCAAGGCCATACAGGGTTTACTTGCCAAGTGAATGCTAGACAATAGATGCTGAGTTCAGAGACCAGAGAGAGAGCAGCATTTGACGGATCTTTGGAGGGATCATAGACTCGGAACTTTCAAGCTCTGGGGACCTATGATAGGGTACTGTCTCGTCAAATGCCTTCTGTCAACAAACAACCAACAAGCAAATATTTTGTTTTTTGCTTTTTTTTTTTTTGGAGGGCAGTTGGGGTTAAGTGATTTGCCCAAGGTCACACGGCTAGTTTTTTGTGTTAAGTGTCTGAGGCCGGATTTGAACTCAGGTACTCCTGACTCCAGGGCCGGTGCTCTATTCACTGCGCCACCTAGCCGCCCCTCCAACAAGCAAATATTAAGTGTCTGCTGTATACTAGGCACCATGCTGATCACTGGGGGGGCTGAAAGAAAGACAAAAGCAGGGTCTGGGCTCTGAAGGATCTTACATTTTAATAAAGGAGAAATTTAAATAAATAGGTACATTTAAGCTATGTATGGAGCAGATGGGATGGAATCTCAGAAGTAAGAAGGGTGTGAGGACTGGGAAAGGCATCCAGCAGGAGATAAGACTAAAGCTGAGTATTGAAAGAAGTCAAGGGAACCAAGAGGTGTAGGGGAGGGGGCAAAGCATTTGAGGCATGGGGAACAAAAGGCACTGAGGTGGGAGACAAAGAGTCTTTTGCAGGGAACTGTGTGTAGGCCAGTGTAGCTGGTTCATTGAGTAGGTGGAGGGGAGCCTCCACTTCCCAACCATACTGTTGGGCTCCCTCCCCCTTTCCAGTTCCCCTTTCTGTATAGTCTCCCAATTAGAATGTAACCCCTTGAGCCTAGGGACTATCTTACTTGATTATATTTTTATCTGTTGCACTTGTCACCTGGCAAACAGTAAGCACTTAATAAATGTTCTGGCAGAGGTTGGATTTGAACCTAGGTCCACTGACTCCAGAGTTTAATGATCTTTCCACTGCATCCAGGCTGCTTCCTTCTAAAGCAGAGGTTCCCAAACTTATTTGGCCTACTGCCCTCTTTTCAAAAACAATTACTCAGCGCCCCCCTGGAAATCTTTGAACCCTTTTGATTTTTTTTTTTTTTGAAATTTGCATCATTTCAAAAAAAAAGAATTTTTTAAAATGATGCCTCTTTAATAATTTGTAAATTTGTGGGTTTTTTCCTTCATTGACATTTTGATGATGCAATATTGTGTCATGTAACTGTATAGTATGATATTGTAAATAAGTCATTACACACATATATTCCTGACAAGCGCTATTCACTTGCCTGCCAACACTGGTTGGTCCACCTGTCCACAGACTTGACCACTGATCCCTTAGAGCTTGCATTTTGTGTGTTTCTTTGGAAAATGATGTAATCACTACAACTCTTATTACACAACAGTTGAAACATGTATGAAAGGTTTTTTGAAATTTTCTTATCTTCTTTCCTTATGTTTACGCTGTCCCCTATTTTTATTCATGGCCCCCTCATCGACCTTGAGGCTACTACCTGGACCCTCACTCTCCCATCATTTCAGCGACACCCCCTTCTCCCCCAGTGGGCAGTATCACCCACATTGGGAAAACTACAAAGTTACAAAGTGAGGGAAAAAATTAAGATGATTTTTTTTCCCCCTGGAAAGGATCTCTGGACACTAAGAAAGTTCTGCCAAAGATGCTCTGGTTTTAGGGTAGAGTGAAGAGGACCCCAAAGCAGTGCAACATGTCCAAAAGAGGCTCCCATTATAGTTCTCTAAAAATCCATTCCTTCCTCCAAAATCCTTATTTCTGTAGAAGGCATCATTATGGCCAAGTCACCTCTGAGTCTCCCCTGATGCTTTCCTTTACCCCTCCATGTAACAATCAGTTGTCAAATGTTATCCATTCAACCTTCACATCTCTCCCATATCTGTGCCCTTTTGTCTACTTAGATAAACCCTAATTCAGACTCTTAACTTCTGAGCTGAGCACAGTGCCTGGAATATAATAAATGCCAAATAAATGCTTGTTGATTAATTATTGCAGCAGTCTCCTGATTAGTCTTCCTTGTTCATATGTGAATCCAGAGTGTCACAAAATTAATATTTCTAAAACAGATCTGACTAGGTCAGCCTCTTACTCAAAAATCTTCAGTGGTTCCCCATTACTCTAGAAACCTAATATACAAACTCCTCATCCTGGTATTTTTGTTTTATAATTTTTTCCCCAATTACACATAAAGACAATTTTAAAAATTCATTTTTAGTATATATTTTTATTATTTACATGCAACTGGGAAATAAGATATACAGGCATTGGGATAGGGAGGTCCATGTTGCTCTACCAGAAAGTCAGAGGGGTGATGGGGGAGGATATAGGAGGGAGCAGATTGGGGGAGGGGATATACAGTGGGATGGCTGTTTTGGGGGGGTGGGTAGGGGAAAGATGGGGAGAAAATTTGTAACTCAAAATCGGAAATCAATGATGTAAACTAAAAATAAACAAAAGTTAAATTCATTTTTAAAAATTTTGAGTTCCAAATTCCCTGAGATGGTACACAATTTTATATACATTATACATGTGCAATCATGTGCAACCACATTAGTCATGTTGTGAAAGAAGACACAAGACACACAAAAAAAAAACCCATGGGAAAAAAAAGTTGCAAAGTGATATGCTTTGATCTGCATTCAGATTCTAATCAGTTCTTTCTCTGGGTGTGGATAGCATTTTTTTATCATGAGTCTTGGATTTGTCTTGGATCGTTGTGTTGCTGAGAATAGCTAAGTTATTCACAGTTGATCAGACATTTTTGTACAAGTGGGTCATTTCCCCTTTTTTATGATTTCTTTTGGATACAGACCTAGTAGTGGTGTTGCTTGGCCAAAGGGTGTGCAGTTTAAATGCCCTTTGGGCATAGTTCAGTTCACAACTCCACCAATTGTGCCTTAATGCCCCAATTTTCCTCCTCCAATATTTACCATTTTCCTTTTCTGTCATGTTAGGTAATCTGACAGTTGGGTACCTCAGAGCTGTTTTGTATTTGATTTTTTTGGAGGGAGGGGGGAAGGCAGGGCAGTTTGGGGTTAAGTGACTTGTCTAAGATCACATAGCTATTAAGTGTTAAGTGTCAGAGGTCACATTTGAATTCAGGTCCTCCTGACTCCAGGGCCTGAGCTCTGTTCACTGTGCCACCTAGCAGCTCCTCAGAGCTGTTTTAATTTGCATTTCTCTTATCAATAATGGTTGTGAGCATTTTTTTTATAATTACAGCTAGCTTTAATTTCTTCATCTGAAAACTGCCTGTTTATATCACTTTGACCATTTATCAATTGTGGAATGACTTATATTCTTATAAATTTGACTCAGTTCTCTCTATATTTGAGAAATAAATTCTTTATCCGAGACATTTATAAAAATTGTTTCCCAGCTTTCTACTTTCCTTCTAATTTTTGTTGCATTGGCTTTTGTTAATGCAAAAAATGTTTAAATTTAATATAATAAAAATTATCTATTTTACATCTTGCAATGCTCTCTTATATGGTCATAAATTCTCCATAGATGTGACAGATAAACTCTTTTTTGCTCTTCTAATTTGTTTATGCTATCAGCCTTCGTGTCTAAATCACGAACCCATTTTTACCTTATCTTGATATATGCTGAAGGATGTTGGTTTATATATGCTTGCCATCTTGGGGAAGTAGGGGAGAGGGAGAGAGGAGGAGAAAACTTGGAACTCAAAATCTTGTGGAAATGAATTTTGAAAACTAAAATAAATACATTTTTTTACTAAAAAAAAATGTTGGTCTACACCTAGTTTCTGCCATACTGTTTTCCTGTTTTACTAGCAGTTTTTGTCAAACTGAATTCTTGTCCCAAAAGCTTGGATCTTTGGGTTTATCAAATACTAAATTACTATGGTCATTTATTAGTCTTGTGTACCTAATGTATTCCACTGATCCACCACTCTTTTTTTTTTTTTTGGTAGGGGGGAAGGCGGGGCAATTGGAGTTAAGTGACTTACCCAAGGTCACAGCTAGTGTCTGAGGCCCCATTTGAACTCAGGTTCTTCTGATGGCAGGGCCTGTACTCTATTCACTGTACCACATAGCTGCTCCCACCACTCTATTTCTTAACCAGTACCAGACTGTTTTGATGATTACCGCTTTATAACACAGTTTGAAATCTTGTATGAATTGGCCACCTTCCTTCACAATTTTTTTCATTAATTCCCTTGATATTCTTGAACTTTTTTTCTTCCGGATGAACTCATCCTGGTATTTAAAGCCCTCCAAAATCTAGCTCCAGCTGACCTGTCTTATACATATTAAGTACCTTATATATTATATATTAAGACTTTATTATGCCCCTTCAGAACCTTTATGTTTCAGTCAAACCAGCCTACCAGCTGTTCCATGAACTTGACAAATCATCTCCCCCTTCTCTACCTTTATATGGGCTGTCTTCAATGCTCGGAAATGCATTCCTCCTCACCTCAGGGTCATCTTCTATGAGCAGCCTTTACTGCTCTCCCTACTTCTTAATGGCCTCTTCCCTCTGAAATTACACGTGTCTATGCACATGTTGTCTTCTTCCTGCCCCTGATTCTCACCACCACCCAGGCAAAATCATTCATTTTTTTCATTTTATCCTAGTGCCTACGACAGTCAGTCCCTTGCACACAGCTCTGAATGCCAGCCAAACAAAGTGCAGTTATCCCTTACACATCTCAGCGGTTAGGAGCAAGGTACCCTCTTAATCTGGAAAATCTTTGTAAAAAATTTTGGCCTTCCCTTCATATCAGAGAAATCTGAATTATTTTGGTATTAAAAGATAAAATATGTTGATATTATATAATACCACAGATATTTTTAACGTATTTCTGAGTTTCTAAACTTTTTCTGTGTCATCTGCTGGCTTTTGCAAAATTCCCAATAATTCTCATTTAATTTCTTATGCTGACCCTTGATCTATCAAAACCTTGTTGGGAAAAGTCATTACAAGGAAGATATTTTACATCATATCCTAACGGTGATAAGAAGTCATCGGAGTCTTTTAAAGTAGGATGCTACAGAAAAATGACTTTGACAGCTGAGATGGAGTAAGGTGAGATTTGTGATGGGACGCGAATCAGCAGGCCATTGCAAGTATTAAAAGAGTATCAGAATGATTTGTTATTGGTTAAAAGAAAGGAAAGAGCTTGATTAGTGGAACAGAGTAGGTACATGACGTACTGAATTAAATGCACTAACAAAGTATAAGCCCAAAGATCACAGTTACTGGGGGAAGATCCATTCACTATTTAACAAGAGCTGGTGGGGAAAATGGACAGCAGGCTGGCAGAAATTAAATTTAGATTATCTCCTTATACCATACACAAAGATAAACCAAATGGAAACATGACCTAGATCTAAAAGGTTACATCAGAAACAAATTGGTGGAGAAAGGAAGAAATTACCTTTAAAATTGAGGGAAAAGTTGGTGACTAACGAAGTGATAGGAAGATAGAAAGGATCACACAATCAGTTTTGATTACATAAAATTTTAAAGTTTTGGCACAAATTTAACATAGTAAAACTTAAGGGGAAAACAGGCAACTGGGGAAAAAAATCTATGCAGCAAGTTCCTCCGATAAAAGTTTCATATCCAGAATATATAAGGAACTGACTGAAATATATAACATCTAAGAGCCGTTCTCCAACAGTGATCAAAGGGTTTGAACAGGAAGTTTTCAAAGGCAAGTTAGCAACAATAATGAAGAAATGCTCTAGAACACTAATAATTACTGGAATGCAAATGATAGCAGCTTTGGAGTTCTACCTCACACCCATCAGAATGACAAAGATGACAAACAAGGGAAATGACAAATGTTGGAGGGTCTGTGAAAAAACATGTACACTCGGAGTGCACAGTTGGTAGAGCTATGAATTGCTTCAACCATTGTTTAAAACAATTTTAGATCTATGACCAAAAAGTTACTAAAATGTCTATAACCTCTGACCCAGCCATACCAATACTAGGCCTATACCTCTAAAGAAATTGAAAAAAAATAGGAAAGGGATCTATAAGTACAAAAGTTTTTGTAGCAGCCAAAAATTAACAACTAATGAGATTGTCGTCCTACTGGGGAATGGCTAAATAAACTGTAGTAAATGAAGGAATGTAGTAAATAAAGGAATATTACTGTGCCATAAGAAATGATGAATAGTTTCAGAGGAAACTGGGAAGGTTTCTGGAGTAGAGTGGACTGAGCAAAACTTAAAAGAATAATTTAAGGGGCGGCTAGGTGGCACAGTGACTAGAGCACTGGCCCTGGAGTCAGGAGTACCTGAGTTCAAATCTGACCTCAGACACTTAACACACACACAAAAAAAAACTAGCCGTGTGACCTTGGGCAAGTCACTTAACCCCAACTGCCCTCCAAAAAAAAAAAAAAAGAATAATTTAAGTAATGATAACAATCATATGGAAGAAAAACAATTTTGAAAGACTGCAAGAACTCTGATTAATGCAGGGATAAACCATAAATCCAAAAGAATGAAGATGAAACACATCACTTTCCTCCTGACCGAGAGGTGATGAACTTAAAATGTACACGCATATATTTTCAGACATTTTCTTTCTCTATTTTTTTCTTATGGGGGGAAGGCGAGGCAATCAGGGTTAAGTAACTTGCCCAAGGTCACACAGCTACTTAACTGTCAAGTTTCTAGGGCCAAATCTTTTTTTTTTTTTTGCTTTTTGGAGGGCAGTTGGGGTTAAGTGACTTGCCCAAGGTCACATGGCTAGTTTTTTTGTGTGTGTGTTAAGTGTCTGAGGCCGAATTTGAACTCAGGTACTCCTGACTCCAGGGCCGGTGCTCTACTCACTGCGCCACCTAGCCACCCCCCTAGGGCAAAATCTGAACTCAGGTCCCCCTAACTTCAGGGCGGGTGCCCTATTCACTGTGCCATCTAGCTGCCCCCAGACATTTTCAAAGGTGGAAATTTGTTTCATGGGACTATGCAGCTATATACTGAGGGTTTGGTTTTTGTTTTGGTATTTTGCTCAATATGGGATGGAAGGTTAGGGTAGCAGTTGTGACAGATTAATAAATAAATGTTTTTAAAAGAACTAAGGTGTTGAGTTAAGTGGCTCTGCCACTTTTTACTTGTGTGACCCTGGGCAAGTTATTTAACCACTGTTTGCCTAAGTTTCCTCATCTGTAAAATGGGGATAATAATAGAACTTGCCTCCCAGTGTGGTTGTTGGGATAAAGAAGATAATAACTGGGGGAGTGAAGACAAGACAGTGGCGTAGAAGCGACGGTGAGCTCTCCCCACAACCGCCTCAAATACGCATAAAATAGAACTCTAAACAAATTTCAGAGCTCCAGAACCCACAGTGGCCCCAACCAGCAGGTGTAACTGAGAGATGAGAGAGGAACAGAATGAGAGGAGAGGGGGAGAGACAGAACAGGCTTAATGGTCTCATCTAGAAGAGGCAAGGGATAACGGTTACGATGGAGGGGAAGAGCAGGAAGGCAAAAGGGAATGGGTCAACCTTACTCTCATTGAATTTGGCTTAGGGAGGGAATGACACACACTCTTGTGTGGAATAGAATGTGGTTTCTCAGGTAGACTATCTGCTGTGGTGACTATCCTGTCATCACACACACATTATCAGGAAACTGGATAGGGATTGAGAGAAACAGATGAAGATGTTCCCATAGAGTGGAGAAGACAGTCACTAAATTTGAGCTAGGCTTAGTCCTGAAAGGCCCAAATTTTGTTTTTCTGTAATGTGCCTGCCAGGTGTTGGTCTCTGGTAAACAAGAAAAGCAACAAGTGGGCTATAAATAGCTTACTTTTGCAACAAGTAATATGTTAGATAGGTGTTTCTGTAAAATTATTAGTTTCTTTGGAAAACAGGAGAAGCTTATGAATAAGCCAACCTCTGATAAATAATTTTGTATTGGATAAAGGGTTGTAAGGACACCTCCTTCGGGAGGTCCAGTTATTTGGGAGGGTTTGTGGTTTTTGTCTATTTAACCCAGCTTCTCCTCCCTCTGTGTGGTATGGTCCCAGTGGTGTGGACCGCCCGCTTCTTGCAAGATTCTAATAAAGAAACCTTTCTGCTTGCACCTAGAGAAATCTCTCAGTAGTCAATTTGGGGTAGGGTCTTTGCACCCCACACACTCTAAATTGGGTATCTTATCCTAGAGGAAAGTAGGCGGGAAGGGGATGATAGAGGTGAGGGCAGATTGGTGGGGAGGGTAATTAGAAGCACATACTTTTGCAAAGGGACAGGGTCAAAGTGGAGAATAGAACAAGTGGGAGGTGGGATAGGATGGAGGGAAATATAGTCAAGTCTTTCACAATATAGCCACTATGGAAATGTCTTGCATAACGACACATGTACAACCTATATTGAACTGCTTATCTTCCCAGTAAGGGTTGGTGAAGAGGGAAGAAGGGAAAGAATCTGGAATTCAAAGTTTTAAAATCAAATGTTAAAAAAAAAAAAGAAATCAAGAGACTTTCAGAGAAACCTGGGAAGATTTGTATGAACTGATACAGAATAAAGTAACCAGAACCAGGAGAACAATGTATAATATAACAAAAACCAAACTATTTTAAAAAACTTTGATCAATGGAATGATCAACCATGATTCCATGACTGGTACTGAAGATTGCTACAAACCTTGTGACAGAAAGGTCATGGATTAAATGTACAGAATGACATATATTTTTGGTCTTAATACCTTGATGGTAGGGTTGTCTTTGTCTCTTTTTGTATGGCCAGCTCTTAGCATAGTATATGATACATAATAGTTGCTTAATAAATATCTATTGAATTTTTAAAAAGAAGATAATAATTGTAAGCACATAGTAAGGGTTGTGTAAATGTTAACTACTGTTATCACTGTCGTTATTTTTATTTTTGTGATACTGGGCGAGTCACTTAACTATGTTAGGTCCCAGTAGGAGACTGGACTAGATGCCCTCCACAATCTCTTCCAGATCTAAACTTGTAATCCTGCAACCCCTAACTTAAATGATCCCTCAGAGAGGGACTATTTTTTAAAAAATGTTTTATATTGCGAACTTAATCATCAGCGAATACAAACATTTCAATATACAAAGAACAGGAAAGCAGACTATCTAAGAAACTGTGACGTTCTGCTATGTAAGCTGGTGTTTGGGTTTTGTTTTTTTTTAAAGAGGCATCTATATTAGGCTCAACAAGATGGGGGAAAATTGCTATGTCCCCTTCCACACTTTGTTTTCTTCAGTGCATTTTAAAAACTTTTTAATTGATGTTCTTTCCTCCCCTATTGCTAGGCATTTGAAGAAAGCAAACCTCAAAGCCAGGTTCAAACCTTGCCTCTGACACTTACTGGTAAATCACTTAACCTCTCTGCTCCAAGACACAGATAAGATCAAGTGGCAGATCTGTGAAAGAGAAAGGGTTTCTTTCCTTTAACAACATCATGGGTCCAGCCCCTCTTCCTAGCTCTATCACTACCACCTCCTTCACCCCTAAGTAGACTCTTGTAACAAATACGTATAACAAAGCAAAATATAACAGGATGGATGGCTTTCTCATTCTGTTCTCCTAGACCAGAAGTATCAAACATATAACCCACAGGCTATGTAGAGCTAATGTGTCTACAGTACCTACTATGTACTAGGTACTGCCCTAAGCACTTAACAAATATCTCATTTGATGCTCACAGCCATTGTGGGAAGCAGGTGCTATTATCATACCCATTCTACAGATTAGGAAACTGAGGTTAAATGACTTGCTTAGGGTCATGCATCTTGTGTCTGAACCTAGATATAAACTCAGGTCTTCCTGAGAGCTATCAACCACTGTATGAAATCCAAAACACTACCAAGTGCCCCTCCCCTATCAAAGAGATTAAGGTATAATTAGAAAATATTTAACAAAATAAAAACACAATAAAACATAGATAATATGTGGTTTTCTAAGTCAAGAGTATTTATATTTGTTGAGGCCTCTTTTTACTGTACATACAGGTTTTTGCTCCTACAGAAACATAAGTTTAATTATGGAAAACAAAGACTTTTTTTTTTTAGAAATAATATATATAATTTATTTACATACTTTACAAAAGGCAGTAGAAAATGGACATTCAGTTTTACATTTAAAAAGCTCATTTGTATTCTGTTGCTCAGAGTTGAAATACTAACTTAGGCCATTGCTTTCCCTGCAGTACTTAGGGTTTTAACTCCAACAGGTGTCAAAGGTAACGTGGGAAACATTCCCCCTTGAGTTATTGTTTTGCTTCCTGAGTCAGAGAAATTTATACTTTCTATGGTAAAGGATTTATGTGCACCAAGTCTAGGACTTCAGGATATGAAATTTTTTTCCCTTAATTATAAAGGGTTTGGATGCCTCTTATGTCATCATTACTGAGCCTGAAGAGTCTTGGGTCCTGATATTTATAGTTGGGGAACATGATGGAGTCTGAATCCTGAGAGTGTGCCAGGCCCAGGGCATGGCCTATCTCATGAACAGCCACCAGGAAGAGGTTGATTCCCTCCTCAGAATATGACCATTCTTCATCACTGTCAAAGTGGACAGCTCCTTGGTACTCAGGATCTGGGGCAAAAGCATGAGCTAAGATGTCTCCTTTTCCATCAAAGGGATAGCCATCTCCATTATCTCCAGCCAGGAAAGCAAACTCAATGTCAGCATCTAGCCTATGTACTCTTCGGAACCTCAAGGGCGTCACACTGCTCCAGACTTCCCCTGCCTTCTGCAAAATCTTGTCAACTGTTCTCCAGTTCATGCCTCTTGGAAGGTTAATGATGCTATAGGTCACAGGGTTGTTTATAATTTTGGGCTTCTCAGGAAAAAATGAGTAGTCAGCAATATCTCGGACCCCACATTGGGGCTACCTTATGATGGCCTTTGTGGGATCATCCAACCACCCAGTTTCTTCCAGCTTGAAGAAATGCTGCAAGAAGCGCAATTGATCCTCCAGAGTATAGTGCTGGGATTCTTTGGTTAAGAAGAATCGATGGAAATAATCCTTAAAGAAGTGCAAATCATCACGGACGGTTTTGGGGATAACTGGAATGGACAGACAGCAGGGCAGGAAAAAGACAAAGATGAGTAGAGTAGATAGCATGATTGAAGTTCCAGCTGTAGAGCAGGTTATGACCCCTTTCTGGCCCAGGGAAAATTTCGAAAACAAAGACTTTTAATATTTTCCTACCATCATTCCTCAACATGTAAGTATCAGATTATTATATCTTTGGATTGCATTGTGTTAGAATGTTTTATTTTTTAAATTGCTGTTATCTCCTTCTTTTACAGAAACATACATGTTTAATTACAGGAAGTAAAGACAAAAGCTCTGTAATAATATTTCTCCACCATCACTACTATCTGTATATGTAAATATCAATTTTTAAAATTAAGCACAAATATAATTTCATAAACTAAAGCTAGTATTTATTTGAGGAATTATTAGGAATATTTATATTTTAGGACAAAAATGTTTTTTCAGTTATGAATAAATGGCTAAATTTAAACAGAAGAGGTAAAAATACTGATGACAATACAGCGGTCTTCACTAGCAGCTTGTAGTAGACCTAAATTGATAAGAAATAGAAAATACGTCAAATCTTTTTTGCAATATGGATTTACTTCTAATGATGATGGTGTGGGAAAAAAATCTCTTTGCTTAATTTGTAATGAAGTTCTGGCTATAGAGAGCATGAAATCAGCCAAACTAAAATGACATTTTAATACTAAGTATGCAACATACTACAATAAACAAAATGAATATTTTGAATGACTTAAAATCTTCAAAGAAAAATAATGTTTTGAGAAATTTGTTACTATCAATGAAAAGTATTTACTTGCATCTTATGAAATGTCTTATTTAATTGAAAAACCTAAAAATCCCTACATGATAGGAGATCACATGTTACCTGCTATTAAAATGTCAGAAATAGTTCATGGGAAAAAGTATGGAGATGAAATTCATAGAATTCCTTTATCAAATGATATTGTTTCCAAAAGAATTTCTGAAATTAGTAATGACCAATTCCAGTAGCTTATTACAAGGATTAAGGGCAGCCCAAAGTTTGCAATTCAGTCAGATAAAACAATTGATATTTCAAACATGGCACAGTTGTTACTTTATGTAAGATATGTTTATAAAGGAAGAATACATGAAGAACTATTGTTCTGTTGCCCTTTGGAAGGGCACACAAGAGTGGAAGATATATATCTTAAAGTTGATGAATTTTTCACAAATGGAGGTTTACATTGGAAAAATTGCTAGTATTGTACAGACTGTGCTGGAACAATGACGGGAAAGTGCTGCGGCTAGCAGTCTGGGCCTAGCTACCAGCTGAGTGAAATAAAGGGACAAAGAGACAGAGAGAGAGAGACAGAGAGAGAGAGAGAGACAGAGAGAGAGAAAGAGAGAGAGAGAGAGAGAGAGAGAGAGAGAGAGAGAGCTGAAT
>JAQQSW010010314.1:0-13017 GCA_028646575.1 Pseudocheirus occidentalis | reverse complement strand
GTAACTCAAAAATCTCATAAAAATGAACGATGTAAACAAGAAAAAAAATAAAATTTATTACAAAAAAAATTAGTCACACTGAGAACAGGCAAAGACTCTGAGCCTTCACTTCCTGGCAACATCTTACTGAAGGAATTGAACAGCTAAGAAAGCAAACAATGGTCACAGGAAAGCACCATGACTTCTCTAAGGACAGGCTAACCTTCCTTTTTGAACAGGATAACTAGGCAAGTATATCAGAGGCATGATGTCAATAACCCACCTAGATTTTAGCAAAATTTGAAAAATTCTACCTGCTGTTCTTGCAGACAAGCTGGGGAGATGCTGGGCAGGCATATGGGTAGATAAAGGAAGAATTATCCCAATAACCAACCTCAAAGAGAAGTCCTAAAGGATCAAAGTCAACAAGAAGTCACTAATCATTAGAACTGGAAGTCTCCTTTGAAGCCAACTAATTCTCCAGCCTCATTTTACAAGGGATGAAACTGAGGTCTGGGGAAGTTAAGTGATTTGTCTACAGGGAGGGAAGCAGCTCAGCAAAACTAAGCAGCCCATAAACAGAGTCTGCCAGTGTGTGCAATATTCTACATCCATAGTACCATACCTCTGAAAGAAAGAAAGGGAACATGAATTATATTCTAATTTATTTAATATTTATCAATTTATGTCATCATACCTACTTATATGTAAGCCACTTAAACATATATTATTCATCTCTGTTATTTCTACCAGAAGGTAGCATGGTACATTAGACATAGTAGGTGTTTCAATGAATTTTTGTATTAATTAGCTCTTTTTTTTTTGTTCATATCTATAATTTCACTGGTACAGGAACACCCACTATGACTGTAGACTGACAGCAGTGAGAGGATTGCCCAAGGCACTAATTAATCAATTATTATGTCTCTCGTTGGGGGATAGCTAGATTGGTGAAGAGGATAGAGCTCCTGGACCAAGTCAGGAAGACTCATCTTTGTGGGAGGAGAGGGAGGAGAGAAAATTTGAAATTCAAGGGATTGTGGAACTGAATTTTGTAAACTAAAAGTAAATAAAGAACCTAAACAAATGAGATGTTAGTAAAGCACTTAACCCAGTGTCTGGCACATAGTAGGTACTTAATAAATGCTTGCTTCTTTCTCTCCTTCCTCTAGAATGATGAAAATAAGAAGAAATGTTAGCATTTAATATTTGTGGCACTACAGAGAAACAAAAATTCTGATGCAGTTTTGGTGAGACTATAGACTGGTATGAATGTTTAAGGTATAATCTGTCAATATGTAATAAGACATAAGACTATGTTCTTGACCCAATAATTCCATCGTAAGGACTTTACCCTAAAGATATCAGTAAAAAAAAAAAAAAAAAGAAGCAACTGTGTAAAATGTCTGTACAATAATATTTATGTTTTGTAGCATATTTGGTATGTTGCTGTTATGGAATATCATAGGGCCACTAAAAATAAATAAACATGAATACAGGGAATTATGGAGGGAAGGGACTATATGTAGAGATGCAAACTGTGATTAATAGTACCAAAACTGTATACACATTTCCTATAACTCACCATGAAATAATTAAAACAAAAACCTAACGTAGAGGACTCAGCAGACAAATTTCTTTTTCATTTGTTGTCTGTTAATTTATTTTATTCTACTCTGTTCCATGCTAGGGTTTTATAAGATTTTATTCTTTATTTTGTATGTTTGATAATTTACCTTTGCATAGGGTTGTTAATTTCATAATAAAAAGTTTTTTCATTTAAAAAAAGCAACTTTTTCCAAATCAGCTCAATGAAGAGCATTCTCCAAAGGAACTTTATTCTTTTGCAGTCATCCCATAGCCAAACAGATTTGTCTCCCAGTTTGGAAGATATTCTCCAATATTCTGCTTCTGGGGATATTCTGTTACTATATCACACGAGAGTTCAAGTCTCTTTCCTCTGAAGATTGTAGGCCCTTCATTTTATATCTTATTAACACTCTTCTTAGCATCCCCATAAAACATATATAGTCAAGTCAATTTTCTGGAGAGCTTATTATCAAAGCTGTAACTAAGATGGGACAACTGAGTTTTTGCCAGGGGTGCTGAAATTTGCATGACACAAAGTATTTTAATTTCTTCAGCAGCATAGAAAAAATGTGATCTTAGTACCACATCAGCAAAAATATTTAATTAAAATGGAAAGCCCTTCTTCTTCTTCCACCCCACTGATGTTCCCCAATTGAGTTTCTCTTACCTTCCATGCCACCCCCAACTCCTAACTCCTATAACAAAGATGTCTCAGGGTAGCCACCAGAGTCCAGTATCCTTGGATATCTCTCTCCCCGCTCCTAATTGAATTCATCTTAAGGTCGATTTAAGGTTACCTTTCATGTTGGTTGCCTGGTTGCTCCATTGACATTTTGTGAGGCTCTACTTATGATTTTGCTAGCTCTTTAAATGATGTAGATGCAGGTACATCATCACTATACAACCTTCTCTCTCAGTTTAGTTTGACATAGTTTAACACTCAGGCTTTTACTCTATATTGGGCCCTGTTCTACTTCTAAATTCCTTCCTTCCTTGACTCTACTATCACTACCCCTAGATCTGATAGAACCTTTTTCTCTAGGGTCCCCTAATCACTGAATAAGCAATGTGTTCTCCACTTGGTAGCTCCACATCTTATCCTCAGTATCTCCATTGTTTAATATTGCTCTTTTTTCACATTCATATAAACCTTTCCAAACTGTTCCTTCTCTTTCCTAAGTATGTCTCCTTTCCCCCACTCCACCACTCTCACCTATGTCCCCTATATGTACTTATCCTAAGATCCCCTGAGTGTCTTAACCAACATGGAATTAGCAATCTTCTTAATTCCCCACTTCTCTAAATAACTTTCTCTTTCTTAATATTCCTGCCCTCTACCCAGATCTCAGCATTCTACTCTAAAGACTCTGTCCCTGGTAGTGAGATGCCACAGCTCATTTAAGTATGACTACTCCCAAAGAAACAGTATATTTCCATATTCACACTCAGTGAGAAATGAAGATACCTTTATATTCCCTACCATTAGTGATGTGCTTTAAAAAAATTTACAAGCATCCAGTGACAAGAAAATAGTAATTGTCAGAGAGGCGGTAGAGAAAATTATTAAAATCATTAAAGATTTACCATGGATTAAAATTTCCCACCAAAGAAAATGTAAAACTCCTTGTGATGCAATTTCTGGTTACAGCAGTGTATATTTCAGCATCCTGTGAGTAATGGTACAAGCATTATTCTTAGAAATAATATTATGGAATGGTGATAGATTAGTAATATTCATTGGCAAGAGTACTCCCTCTGCCCATGTAGATCACAACCCCTCCATTCTTCATTCTGCATGATTCTTGTCTGTGTGTTTCTGTGATTCCTACCAGAATAAATGCTAAGTTTGCCCTCTTTCCCCTCCATTTGTCCTTTTTACTTGGGAAAATCAAGTGTCTGATGCAGATGGTGAAGGCGAGGGCCAGTAATGAAGAGAAAGATGGAACAACCAGGTTAGGAAGTTCTGGGCATAAGTGAACCAGGAAAATAAGGAACAGGAGGCAAAGACTAGAGTGGATCATAGAATGCATGAAGGGGAGTAAAGTATAAAAAGGCTGGAAATATAGCAAAGAACCAGGTTATTAGGCATTAAATACCACACAGAGGGTTTTCTGTTTGATCCTGGAGCTAATAGGGAGCCACATGAGTTTACTGAGGTGTGTAATACTAACACTTGTACTACCTTTGTCACAGGACTGTTGTGAGAAGAACATTTAATAAAACTTAAAATAATAGTTATAATATCCTAACAAGGAGGAACTGACTACCTTCCAAGGCAGTCTATTCCACTTTGGGATACTTCACTTCCACTTTGGGATACTTGGGATACTGAGCAAGTCACTTTACCCTGCTTGCTTCAGTTTCCTCATCTGTAAAATGAACTGGAGATGGCAAGCCACTCCAATGTTTTTGCCAAGAAAACCCCAAATGGGGTCATGAAGAGTCAGACACAAATGAAACAAATCAACAAGGAGTAAGCCAAAACCTGCCTTTCTGAAAATTCTACCCACTGCTTCTAGTTTTGTCCTCAAAGGGCCAAACAGAGCAAGTCTGGTTTCTATTTTATATGATCATCCTTCAAACACTCAAAAACTGTTCTACAGGCTACTCTTCCCTAGGTTAAGCAATTCTACTTCGTTCAAACAAGCCTTATATTTCATGTTAACCAGTCCCCTAAATGTCCTAGTCACTGCCTTCTGGCTTCTCTTCCATTCATCTGCATCAGTGGTTCTCAACCTTCCTAAGGCCGGGACCCTTTAATACAGTTCCTCATGTTGTGGTGACCCCTAACCATAAAATTATTTTCCTTGCTACTTCATAACTGTAATTTTGCTACTGTTATGAATAATAATGTAAATATCTGATATGCAGGATGTATTTTCATTGTTACAAACTGAACATAACCCACAAGTTGAGAACCACTGGTCTACATCCTTCCTAACATATGGTACCCAGATCTGAACACTTTATTCTATGTGGGACCTGAGCAATGCAAAGATGATGGATTGTTACCTCCCTCCTTCTAAATACATGCCTCCCTTAATGCACCATACTTAAACATCATACTATTGTTTCCTATTTTTTAATTTTCACTTACACTTTATTAAATTTATTTGTTCATTTGATTGTATCCACTAAAGAACATTGCCTTTCAAACTCAGTGAATAAGCCTAATTTCTGTAATTGAAACACCAAAATGATATAGGAAGCTGGAGCATTTAAAGAAAGATAAGAATTTAAGAATACCTCAAAGAATCAAACTGTGTCAATTCATTCAGTGCATTTTTTATCCATAAGGCAAAGAAAATAGAGATAATAGGGAAGTTTTATTTCACAGTAAAATCATTATAAATTTCTTTGCACCAATTGATTTGTCTGGTCCTTCTAGTATTATTTTCTTCTACACCTTTAATAAAACAGTTTCATTTTTCTAAGTATAATATTCATTTTACTACAGAACTAAAAGAATTTGAGATTTCATGTCAGAAATGATATCTTTATTCTTTATTAAACATCCACCTACTCACCCATCTACACATACATCACCTTACCTGTAATCTAGGCACTAGGGGATGTAGAGAGTTTGGAGAGTGGAATTACAGACCAAATGAATAACTTTTCATTCATTTCTGAGTTTTGATTATGTATATAATGTCACTGCAAAAAATAAAAATAAAACAAAAAAACATACCCTTATAAAGAAGACCTCAAATAAAAAAGAAGTATCTTGCATCGACTTTTTATGTATTTATATATGTGTAACATTCCCTCTAGGATAATCCTTCAATTTTCACTTGCACTGTCAGGTTGAGTCTGCAGAGGGTGGTTACTGCACTCAAAAGTTGTATAATACCCTCTGGGTCTATACTTTTAACAACACGGCTCACAAGCCCCCAACAGTATACTTCCAAATAACAATCCGGCATTAGACACAATTAACTACTAGCAAAGGCATAGAATAGTAACTGCAAAATAGTCTCCCCATAATCCTGGAGTACATCTTCCAATAAATACATACACAACGGAGTACGATAGTAGACACACATTTTAAAAAACACGTGTGACCCAGACTACTCACTAGTAGTGAGGACACATCTGGGAGATGTGTCCTCTGGCAAATTGAATTGACACATATTCAGGGTTCTAAAGTAGTCATGGTTCTTACTCACTAGAACTGGTTGGTTGTAGAATGAATACCCTTGTGGAGATCTTTAAAGAAAACAAGAACCATGGACATATGTATAAGTTGTTATGTGAGGAAAGCTCAGTGCTTCACTCTGGTTCAGTTCTCAGAACCTGGAGGGACCAACCATCTCCCTTACCTTAGTGAACCTGGATCTGGAGCTTGCTCATTATTCAGGTACTATTAAATCCAATAAGATACACATTGCCCACTGTTTATTCTTTGGAAAAGAGGCATGGGAGAGATCCATCTAGAAACATCCCACGCTTATGAGCCAAAAAAGTCATCTCTTCAGTGCAGAACCCACTTTCTTCATACATCTTGTAGGAGAGATACTACTGGGTCTGAATAACACACAGTCAAATAAGGCCGATTTCATTCATGCTTATCTCTAGACAAGAAAATGAAGACAACTGATTTAAGGGACAGGTGAGGAGGGAAGAAGAAGGGAAAGCGTTAGAGGGAAGCCATAATGATTTGTTTAAGATGGAAAGTATATCTAGGGACATCAGTTTGGATAGAAGTAAAAGTAGTTAAGAAAGATATTAGAGGGGGCGGCTAGGTGGTGCAGTCAATAGAGCACCAGCCTTGGAGTCAGAAGGACCTGAGTTCAAATCCAGCCTCAGACACTCTACCCAAAAACTAGCCGTGTTACCTTGGGCAAGTCACTTAACCCCAACTGCCCTCCAAAAAAAAAAAAGATATTAGAACTATTTTAGAATCGCCAAGTTTGACTTAACATGTTGTCTAATTATTTGAGTTTTTACTGCACTGTTTTCTTTTCTGTTCTGGAATAGAAGGGGGAGGGGATGCTGAGATACTGACAGAACTAGTTACCACAAAATTAAACAAGGGAGAAAAGAAAAAAAAGGAAAAGTCACAAAGCATTGTAGCTACCATCTTCTGAAATGCCTCTTGAAAGGCAAATGCATATGAATAAGTATGCCAGAAAAAGAGCTGGTGTCATAGTGATATCTAACTACCTATAATTTAGAATTATAGTGCTGTGATGTTTTGAAAAAATGAATGCATTAATTATAAGCACTATGAGATTATAATAGTTCCATATACATACATACACACACATATATACATATATGTGTGTGTATGTATGTATATGCACATAATAGCAGCTGCACAGGCAGTCCTTACTTTTCACTGCAATATGTCCTAGAAATTGTATTATAAGAAGGGGTATGCTGGAACGAGTACATAGATGGCTTATGTGAGCCAATTGTTAAATTGGGGTAAATGCTTACACCTCAAAGATTTATTGTTTAGTTGATGGTCTTCTAGACTTCAGAGAGTGATGAAGAGATGTTAGTAATGCAAATTAAATTTTAAAATGTGTTATGAGTACTTTTTTTTGAAGCATCAATCATTAAACATTTACTATTATACCCCTGGTTAAAAAGAAAATAGTCATAATGCTAGTCAAATCAACCTTAGAAACAATATTATCAATGAGGCTCATATTCTACAGCGGAAGGCCTCTAGGCCGCATGTGGCATTCTAGATCTTTGGGTTCAGCCTTTTGACTAAGTCCAAGTTTTATAAAAACAAATTCTTTTATTAAGGGATTAGTTCTGTGAAGTTTGGTTTCAGGAAAAGGGCTGCCCTTGAGGACCTAGAGGGCCACACGTGGCCTCAAGGCCACAGGTTTCTCACTCCTAGTCTAGAGCAAATACTCTATATCACATTAATTGCAATTACTTTCGATCAAGATGTGTTAAAAAGAAATTGTGTAAATGAAAAGATAATAGTTATAAATTCTTACAATAATTAAAAATGATAAAATTATGCTTAAAGACCCACGGAGACAGGATATGTGCATAGTGGAAAGGGCACTAGCCTTGGCATCACAAGGACTAGTTCTGCCACTTAGTAAATGTCTGACCTCTCCAGGCCTCACTTTCTTTATCTATAAAATGAAGAGAGAGGCTAAATGATTTTTAAGACCTTTTCTAGTTCTAACATTGTGTGGTTCTGTAGTTCTATGAAAATAGACATCCATGAACTTTACCCATTGAAAGCATTGTGGTAATTGCATTGCGTAATGCAAAGATCATGGAACTGACAATCAAGATACCAAGCTCCAATTCTACTACTAACTAGTTATATATATCACTGTAGGGGGAAGAAAGGGGCATCTTCAGTTGTCCTGATCTGTATCTGGCCACTTGATCCAGACGGCTCTGGAGGAGAAAGTGAGGCTGGTGACTTTGCAAAGCCCTCTCTCACTTAAATCCAATTCACTTGCACATAATGGCATCACCTACCTGAGTTCATGGTCCTCTTTGAGAACAAAGACAAACCACAACCTGTGAGTACTCTGAGCTGCCCCATGGAGACCCAACTGGCCAGTTACAGTTGGGCAATTCTTCTCCTCTTCTCCCTCCATATTGGGTATCCCGCCCTTATCTAAAGGTGCTCTGCCTAAAGGAATGTAAATTTTGCAGGCTGAAACCTACCTAGATATCTTGGTGTTTAATTTCACTCTAGCTCACATTGATTGGCCACCAATAGCCAAGCTCCACTAAATGGTTATTGTTTGGGCCCGATAGCTCAGAATGAATGTAAATAGTAATTGTTTCTTTTTTGGCCAGAAACCTTAATGGTTTTCCCCTTCCAGTTTGATTTTTTTTTTTTAATTAAAGGGGCCATCCCCTGGATCACTTCTTAAACAGTCCCACTCACTGACTGGGTGTTGCCTCAGTCAAAGTGGGAACTCAGAAAGACCTTAGCTTAAAAAGTCAAGGTCTAGGGTGGCTAGGTGGCTGAATAGAGCACTGGCCCTGGAGCCAGGAGGACCTGAGTTCAAATCTGGCCTCAGACACTTAACACAAAAACTAGCTGTGTGACCTTGGGCAAGTCAATTAACCCCAATTGCCCTCCAAAAAAAAGGTCAAGGTCTCCCACTGCATCCAGGGCCATCTATAGTCATCATGATCTGTATCTGGCCACTGGACTCAGATGGCTCTGGAGGAAAAAATGAGATTGGTGACTTTGCACAGCCCTTCTTCACTCAAATCCAATACACGTGCAAGTCATGGCATCATCTTCCTCATGTCATGGTCCTCTCTGAGAAGGAAAAACAAACCACATATCACTTTTGGCAAGAAATTTCCCTTTAGTCTCCTCAATTGTACAAGGAAAATGTTGGTCTAGGACTCCTAGACTCTAGGTGATTTCTAAAATCTTTTTCAACACTAAAGTTCTATGATTCTGCAGTTATACAAATGACCTCCAATATACTGTCAACTATACACAGAGCACACAAAAACACAACTCATACATTTGACCTAAAATTAACATGCTGTCTCTAATAAGCGTTTAGTTGGTGAAGCAACAGGATACAGTGAAAAAATCTCTGAACTAGAAAAACTACTTAGTAGGCCTATGCTCCAAAGAGATGAAAGAAAAAGGAAATGGAGCCATAAGTATAAAAATTATTGCAAGGGCTCTTTTTGTGGTTTCGAAGAATTGGAAATTAAAGGGGTGCCCATCAATTGGGGACCAGCTGAGCAAACTGGGGCATGTGAATGTGATGGAATACTATTGCACAATAAGAAATGATGAAAGGAACAGATTCAGAAAGACTTGTATTAACTGATACAAAGTAAAGTGAACAGAATCAGGAAAATGTATGTAACATCAACAATTTTAAAACAGCTTTGAAAGACTAAAAAAGCCTATGATGAGTGTAATGACCAGCCAAGATTCACGAAGACTGATGACACATGCTAGCCGTCTCCTGGTTTTGGTTTTCTCTTTTTTTTTCAATGTAAGGAAAAGGGAGAGACAGAAAATATATGTTAAAGTTAAATGGACTCAGTGGATAGACGGCTGGGCCTGGAGTTAGAAAGCCCTGAGTTCAAATCCACTCTCAGATATTTACTAATTCTGTGACTTTGGGCAAGTTACTTTACCCCAATTTGCCTTAATCCACTGGCAAAGTAAGTGGCAGAACTTCCTAGTATCTTTGTATCTCATGTCCATGGGAACATGTTGGACATGACTGAACAACAACAAATCAAAACAATAATAATAAAACTAATAAACTTTTTCTTAGAGCTCTTCACTTGGAAAGAAGAGATCTAAGCTTGGGTGTGGGGGGAAGACTATTGGGGTTGAGTGACTTGTCCAAGGTCACACAGCTAGTTAAATGTCAAATGTCTTAGGTCAGGTTTGAACTCAGGTCCTTCTGATTTCAAGGCTGGTGCCCTATTTACTGCACCACTTAGCTGCCCCAAAGTCTAACTTTGAATCCCAGTTCTTAACAATCACTAGCTTTCAGATCTTAGAACAAGAAACAATAAATGCTGCATTCTCATTCAAGTATCTACTTGACACTTTGTTGATGGCTGTCATTGTACTTTACATTTCGTTGAAAAGTCATTAAAAATTATGAAATCATTAGGGATTTTATATAAGACCTTAAAAATATTTCACAAAGTTACTAAGCTAGTTAAGGTCAGGTAGAACTGGTATGAAATAGGAGGACACAGTGACCTGGTGGCTCTCCAAAGTTTACTCTCACAACTTCTCTCCTGGGTACCAATTATCAGACAAACAATAACAGCTGACAAGGAGGGTGAGGGCAAGGATTCTTTCCTGATGATTACAGGGTTGGAAGGACCACTAGTTGTATGCCAGAAAACTTATTTTACTATGTGATGGTTATGTAATAAATTTGAGTGTCTTTCAGTGATACGGGCCTCAGGAATCTCTATTACCCAAAGATGTCTAAGAGAGCTCTTCCCTACGGGCTATTTGTATGCGTTTCATGATCACCGTGGCAGTCTGTGTCTTTGGGCACAGTGTTCAAAACGTTAGGTGTTGGCATTTTTCTGTTCCCAGTGAAGGCAGAATTCTTCTGGTCAAGGGTTTGCCATCTGTGGATAAGGAGGAAAACCAAGGACCTGCTTTGGTTGACTCAAAACACAGTAGTAACAAAATTGGCTATTGGGACTATAGTCAATGAAATCTTTTCTAAGACTTCTGATGCTCTTTCATTTGAGATCAACTCTTCAGGAAAGTGAGTATTCCTTCATAGAAACCAGAGACTATACTGTGGATATTCACTTTTAGTAATCAGTGTATTAATAAAGGCAGTGGGAATTGAGATATGGTTTTCAATGCCCATTCACATTGTGCTCTGTCATTTTTTATCAGTGAAGGGTCAGATCCATTGAATTTCAGAATCAATAAGCAAGATCTCAAGATAATGAAAGGTGGGAATCACCTGCATGACATCTAACCATAATACCCAACACACAGTAAAGAATTTAGAAAGGATTCGAAGGAAACAACAAAGATGAATGAAGAATTAGAAGGAAAAAAAAGACCAAGAAAGCTAAAGTAGCTGACATATTACACTTGGATTAGGTAAAAGTTAGCTGAAGAGAAGCTTTATTATAGTGTTCAAGCTTAAGAAGCATTCTTTTACGGAAGAAAGGAACCAACTCTTCTCTATTGTGAGGGGATAGTGAAGGACGAGGAAAGGGATAAAAAATAGTTTATGAAAGGATTAGGCTAAATAAGGATGGATTTGCTTTTAGCAGATTCTGAATCTTTGTCCTTACAACATTGTACTTTAGGACTATAGGACTTGGCAATAAAAAGCAACTGTCTTCAAGAAATTTATAACCTAATTGTCAGTGGAAGGAAGGGATAAGACATGTATTCAACTAAGAATAATTTGAAGTTCAAATCCTGACTTTGCTAATGACTATTTGTGTGACTTTGAGCAAGCCAATTGACTTCTGTGGCCTTCAGTTTCCTAATCAGTGAAATGAGAAGTTTCTAGCTCTAAAATTCTGTAATTCTGAAATTCAGAAACACATGGATTTTGCAAGAGTCTTTATTTGGTAAATTAATTTCATTAGGATGGGACACAGGAAGGCTCCTTTCCACAATCATGCTAGTAGAGAAACATCTATAGCCCTGTGAATTCTACCTATGATTTGATCTTGCCTCCTCTTAGACTACTAGGGTTAGAATTTCCAAAATAATTACCTGTTGTTCTATAACTCATCTCTTTTTGAAAAATTGAAAGAGGATGATTGGAATAGTGGACAGAGGGCTGTCCTTAAAGTCAGGGAAACTGTGTTCCATTCCAGTCACTGATCCACACTGGCTGGCTGACCAAGAATAAGCCTAGACAATTCAGGTATAAAGGAGTTACCCACATGCACCCTGGGAAATTTACATATAGGAGTTTTCCTAGATTGATGAAATCACAGGCATATGGGTGAGTGAGAGTAGCAGACATGAAAACAAAGGAAAGTAAAATAATAATGACAATCTTCTTTATAAACCTTTTGATAAAGGTAATTACACCCATTTTGATAGTAATTAACATAATTACATATGTACACTATACTAAGGATATAGTAAGACCATGTTCTTACTTCCAGAAAAATTATTTTGTTCTTTGTAGTGTACTAGGTACCACTGAGAAGAATTCAATTCAACTCAATAGTTATTTATTGACTTCCTACTTTGTGCAGACACCATGCTGGTTCCTGCAGAGATGTACAGATAGATAAGATGTAGCCCCTGCCCTCTAAGAACTAGAGCCGAGATACCCAGGCTAAATACAATTGAGGATGTCTTCTCACGTTTGAAGTCATGTGGCTGCATCATTTTTGAGGGCAGGAAGGGGTTGGGGGCTGGGGTACCTTTCTGCCTGGGTTAAAGCCAATTTCCTCCTAGCTGACAGGTTGCATTTTTATTGTCTGACAAGCTGAAGTTATGTTTATTTTATGACTATACATCCCTTAGAGGAAATAGAAGATAAATGTTGATCTTAGGTGGTTATACCTTTCACTGCTCTGACTCTGGTAAATCTGCATGGCTCTTTGAGGTTGTCCTGAACTCACCCCCAGAGCAAGAGGAAGAAATTTTTTTTAATATCTCTCAAATAAAGCTGTAGTGGACTCTGCTTGGGGGGCACTGGGATCTGAATCACACTAGTCTTATTAACATCCCCAATCTCCTATGAGTACAGAGGAGCAAGCCTCAGTGCAAATGCTGTGAAGAATAACTACTTAAGCCACTGTCCATAATTGCTGCTGTCTTTACAAAAGGAGCAAGGGGAAAGCAAGTCATGCCTTATGCCTTCTTACAGAAAAGGACTGCTTAATGAGATCTCTTAATGTAGGACATGGAGCAAACTTCTGAGTTATTATTGGGGCAGAAATTAAGACATGTATTTTATTTAACTGCTCCAGTTCACATAAAGAAAATTACCTGCTGCAAAC
>JAQQSW010010313.1:0-13018 GCA_028646575.1 Pseudocheirus occidentalis | reverse complement strand
GCTGGTTCCAGTAGTTCCCCTCCCCCACTGCTTCCTTGCCCCGAACTGCTTTACCCACCCAATTAAGTTTCAAAGTTTCAGCTTTCACTAACTGTCTCTAACCGAAGCTCCCCTCAGGCGGTGCTTTAGATTTTCTTTGAAGTAGACTCAAGCTGTGGCTTGGGAGGCTCTGCTGCTCCTCGTGGCTGCCCTGGGGCCTTGCCTGGCCCCACGGTTTTGGGCTGGCCGTTCTCTGCTCCTCTGCAGTGCGAGCTGTGCCTCTACGTCCTGCTCCTCACGCCTTGGCAGATGTGGGGGTGCTAGAGGCTGTAGAACCGCTGCAGGCTGGTTGCGGGGCTCAGCTCAGCTCCTTCCCACCGTCCCAGGCTCGGCTGCAGTCTCGGTTTCCAGCTGTTCCAGCCTCCGCTCTGGGCGCGCTGAGCCCCTGCTGCTGAGCTGCCTTCAGCGAGAGCCGCGTTCTCCTTGTCCCTGTGAGTCTGAGAGTCCGAGACTTTCCTAGACTTTGTCTGGGCTCGTATTTTCTGGGTGTTTAGGGTGGCAGTGTGGGAGCTGCGGGACCTTGCTGCTTCTATGCAGCCATCTTGGCTCCACCATCCATGTCTGTGCAAGAACTTTTTAATTTAATGTAATCAAAATTGCCTATTTTCTCTCTCTGATGCTCTGTATTTTTTGTTTAGTCATGAGTTCTGGCAGGTAAATTTTCCATACTTTCCCAATTTACTTATGTTATTATCCTTTATGCCTAAATCATGTGCCTATTTTGACATTATGAAATGAAATGCTAGTTTATATCTAGTTTCTGTCAAACTGCTTTTCAGTTTCCTTGATTAGTATTGTCAAATGGTGAGTTCTTAAGCCAAATGCCGGAATCTTTTGGTTTATCAAATACAAGATTAATATGATCACTTACTTCTGTGTTTTGTGTACTTGATCTATTCCAATGACCCACCATGGTTTTTTTTTTAGTTGGCAATAGATTGTTTCAATGATTACCGCTTTGTGATATAATTTGAGTTCTGATACTACTGAGCCACCTTCCTTCACAATTTATTTTCATTGATTTCCTTGATAATTTTTAACCCTTTGTTCTTCCACATGAATTAGGTTAGTACTTTTTTTAGATCTACATGATTTAGACTCAGCTCTCTTTATAACTGAGAAATGAGGCTTTTGTCAGAGAAACTTCATATACATTTTTTCCAAGATTCCTGCTTTCTTCTAATCTTGGTTGCATTGCTTTTCTTTGTGCAAGAATTTTTTTATTTAATGTAACCAAAGGTATGACTCAGCTATTCTGATTGACACAATGATCTAAAACAATTCTGATGAACTTATAGTGAAAAATACTATCTATTTCCAGAGAAAGAATTGATTATTTTCACTTTATTTTTCTTGGTTTTTTTTGTGTGTGTTGGGTTTTTTGTTTTGTTTTGGGTTTTTTTTGCAACATGGCTGATACGAAAATATTTTCCATGATTTCAAATATATAGTTGACATTAAATTTCTTGCCCTCATAGTGGGTAAGGGAGAGGTAAGAAGGAGTGAAAGATTTTGGAATACAAAAAAATGAATGTTAAAAATAAATGGAAATGTAAAAATTAAAGTTGCTTAGAGAGTTCAGGTGAATTTTTGCCTCTTCTTTGCCATTTTGCCTATACTGTCCTTCCCATGTTGCTTTTTAAAACCATCTTTCAATGAGTATTATAAAACCTTCTTTCAATGAGTCTTATAAAACCTTCTTTTATCCTCTGATCAGACCTCTATCCTAAGGGCATTCTACTCTCTGATTACCCCCATTTTGCTTCACCTTTCTTCAACTCCATAGAGATAATCCTCAAACTTCAGAGGATTTAAAACCAAAAGGTAACTTTTAAAATCATCCAATCTAGATTCTCTATTTTATAAGGAAACTAAGGCCAAGAAAGGGGAACTTAATTGCCTGAGGTAAAAAGCATGAAAGCCAGGATTCCATTCCAAGACATTTGACTTAAAATCAGTATTCATTTTATTATTATTATTATTATTATTATTTACCATGCTGCCTCTTCTCAGTACACATCCTCTTTGATCTTTCTGCTATAGCCAAAACCATTCATCATCTACTCTTTGGTACTTTCTCCTCCCTTTATTTATTTATTATTATTATTTTTTATTTAGCTTTTATTGATTCTCCTGCCTTTCTGATTATGCTTGTGTGCGTGTGTGTGTCTCCTCTGATTCATCATTATCTTACTTCCCTTAAGTGCGGATATCACCCATGCCTTGAACCTAATTCAAAATACAATTTATTCTTTCTCTGCTTTGGTGATCTCATTGACTTCCATTGGTTCAATTATCACTCTTCTTGAGATTACTTCCAAAATTATATCTCAAACTTTGATATCTCCCTTGAGCTATATTTTCATTTTTTTCTAATTGTCTCCTGCACATCTCCATCTCCATTACTGCTGTGTCTTCCAACCCAACATGTCTAAAACTGAAATATTTATTTCCCCCTTTAAGAATTTATTTTTCTTAATTTCTTTATTGCTAACAATTGCAATAGCATCCTCCTAGTACCTCAGGTTCAAAACCTCAGAGTTATCACTGACTTTTCCCAATGCCCTGTCCTACTCCAATTTCCATTTTATTTGTGCAATGTCCATTACATATATTCTCTACATGCTACTTTCAATGTGACCATGCCAGCTTAGGTCTTTATTTACTTTTTTTTTAGTATTAACATCTGCACTAATCTACTAGTCACTATTTCCTCCCCTCTTAACTTAATTGTTCAAAGGTTTGCCAGTTGAATCTTTCCAATACACTAGTCTGATTGAATCACTTCCTTATTATAAACAAAGGGATTTACTTGTTGACTCAATAAAGAATACACTTAATATTCCTGACAATATTTCTCTATAGTATTGTCCTATCTACAGTACAAGGTTTGTTACGTGTTACACTTTTCAACTCTAGGTGCCACTAGAATCAGGCTTCTACTGCAGCCTGAACTGTGAACAATGATATGCAAGTTAGGATGAATCCAGAAGAATTGTGGTGGTCACAGCTGTAATATGAAGAATAATACCTGGAGGTAATGTTAATGGGAGTTGAAGGTCTTCCCCACCCATTAATAGACCTCAATTGGAGCCAAATAAGAGAAGCTTGATTAGGGGAGGCTTGTTTTTTTAGGAAGGTCCACCTTTTGTTACTTTTTAATTAGACAGTGGATCACAAGGTTTGTGATACCCTCTGAGCCTGAAGAAGTGTCTTAGGTTAGCATTTTGCTTTGAAGCTTATTTATGGGAAGAGCGCTTCAGTTATGTAGCCAGATAAGATTCTGGCTAGCCATTAAGGAGCCCCATGGCTTTGAAAACCCAGATGTTGTTGCTTCTGTCTCTGACAACTAAATATGTATGTAATGGTCAGACATCTAGAAGCCTTCTCTGTTGTTCTTTTGAACTGTGCTACTTTTTCTGTCTATATTTTTTGTCTGCTTGTAATTTCTTTTTGCATTTTCTAAAGTTCAGGGTACTTTTTGCCCCAAACTTCCATGATTTCTTTAGACTGCATGAGCAGTTGGTGAATTCCAAAATGACAAATTCTTTCCTTTGTTCTTTTTCATCATTTATCAGATAGTAGAAGCAAAGGGAAGAAAGCTGATGGGGTAAGCAGGTGCTTTTAAAAAATAATTAAATTCCTTGATATAGCCTTAGTGCTTTATACTTGTTTGTAATAATTTATGCTATACTTCAAAATTAAATCCGTGGGCATTTTTTTATCCAGAAATATTTTAAGCCTTTTATCACATCCCTTCTTTATAAAAGGTTTTTTAAGCTAAAAAATGAATACATTAGACTAATTATACTATTTGAGTACTCTATAGTATAAACTTTGCTATATGCTTGCCCTTTTATTTTGCTTTATTTGTTAAATAAGGGAATTAAATTTTCTGATAGTTAGTATTCTTTGTGTTCTCATTATCACTGAAGATATTGCAGCTCTCGGGAAAGCCTGAGCATGTGAAATGAATATCTTCCAGAAGCTAGTGAGATGTTGAGTGTCAAATCATGTCTGAGCACTACATACTGCATTCTCTAGTTTGTTAATTAATTTATTAGATGTCAGCACTGTTTTCTATAGGATGCAGAAAGAAGGCAAAACTATGAATTTGAGTTGTTATTGCTTAATCAGTACCACCAAGTGTCCACCTAGCTCATATCACCTATCACATAAAGTCATACTCTGGTTCAAAACACAAACTTTATATCTATTTGATAATAGAGACATAGTCAGACTATCTCAGAAAGTTATGGAATTTTAGTTGATTAGATAATAAAAAATTAATCAACAATGCAATGTAGCAATCACCCAAAAATATTTCCTTTAGGGTGTCTTAAAAGAAGCATAGTTTCCAAAAATAAAAAGGGCTTAATTCTCTGTTCTGCCTTTATATGACCCCATGTGGAGTGTTATATTCAAGTGTGGGCACCACAGTTTAGGAAAGGTATTAATAAGTGGAAGTACATCCAGAAAAGACACCATGACAGTACAAGCCCTAAAGTCCTTACCACATGTAATACCTCTATCCATAGGGATTGGGCTGTTTTCTTGAGGGATTGCCCTGAGATGCAGTTACTATATATGCAGAGGGAGCCACAATTCTTAAAAGACTGAGATATTCATGAAGATGACACTACATAACTATATAGGGAATAGAAACTTCATAGGTAGAGGTCAAGAGAGGATGGTGTTTTAAGTATCTTTGAATGACTGATGAGAAACATCCCTTGAGCCATTGTCATGTGAAGAACACCTTCTTCCTATAACATATTCCTTGACTTCCAGCACCTTCACTCCTAAGGAATACTTAGAGTTTACTCCTTTCAGGAAGATTATTCTATATATTGTTGGAGTGAGGACAGGAAAGGGGGAGTTATCAATTTCCAGTTCAAAGACATTTAACCAATATGTATTTATTTATTTTTAAATAGCAACTGACTTCATTATGTCTATTGTTTACTTTATTAGAGGTATACAAGCTATTCCTAATAGTCTTGTATAATTAGTTTCTAGTAGGAAGAAAGTGAGCTGTCAATAGAGTGATCAGGGAGAATAGCATTTACTCCAAATCTCAAAGAATCATACTCCTAGACTACTAATATTAGAAAATTAGCTGCTAGATAAAATTTTAACCCAATATCCCTCTTGGAATTAGGAAAGAAAATGACTGGTAAATGATTACATATCCATGACACACATGAACTGAATTGTCTTGATATTTAGACAGTAGACACATGTATATCTTAAGGAGACATATGTCTTTTTAGGCATATAGTTAAATGAACTTAGAGTGTTTAGTCTGAAGAAAACTCGGGGTACATATGTTTATTGGGCTAGGGAGATGATAACTATCTTCTGGCATTTGAGAGATTACCAAGTGGATTAAAGTTCTTTATTTGGGCCTTGAGATCAGAACCAAGAGTATGGGTAAAAGCTGTAAAGAAGATGATTTGCACTTGACACAAATAACAATTAATTCTTCATCAGAGCTGTCCAAATAGAGAATTGTTGATTTTACTCATTAAAAGTTTTCAAAGTCTGGATGAATACTTCTTAAAGATGTTATAATGCAGTGGTTCTCAACCTGTGGGTCATGACCCTTTTGGGGCTCTAATGACCCTTTCACAGGGGTTGCCTAAGGCCATTGGAAAACATGTTTCTGATGGTCTTAGGAACCGAGACACCACTCCTCTATCCTCTCCAGGCAGGTCAGCCCACATGCAGATACGCCCACATCTGAGTATTAAAGGGTCCCAGCATTAGAAAGGTTGAGAACCACTATTATATTGGTTTTCTTGCTACTTATCTTTTGTTTCCCTTTCTTTTTAGCTTTTTAATCTATATCTATGCATATATACATATACACATATGCTATCCTGTGTATGTATATGTATATACATATACATACATGCATGCATACATATATGTGTATACACATATTTTTCAATATTTTTCCTTTGAAATTCTATGCATTTTATTTTAGGCACTTAAAAATCGTTACTCTTCAGAGGAGACCATAAGCTTCATCAGACTGCTGAAGGAATCTGGAATACATTCAAAAAGTGTAAAGTATACCCAGTCTAAGGCGCTGGCACATAGGATGGAAGGGAAAGAGCTGAGTTAAAGAAAACTATTTGGTATACTGGAATTTAGTTTTGTCTGTAGAGAAGGCTCTGTGGGCCTTGTGGTTAAACACTAACTAAGAACAGTGATGTCCAAAAAGGTTTGGAGAATGACTGAAAATGAAAGTTGTCAGTTTTAGCACAGATTCTGTTTACCATGCCCCTCTGCTAACTTACATAGATTTTCTTAACTCATTATGAGCCCATCTACCACAAAATTTTCAAAAACTATCCTTTATCTTCTCCACATTTTCAGCCTACAGACATAGCTTATTAATGTTATTACCTACTGTGTAGCATATTAATTCTTTTCATTTATTCTAACACCCCTTCCATCAAACATCAAGGGTCAGTGTCAGTGTTCTTTAGGTTGATTCTAATGTCCTCAGGCTTCAATAACATTATATTATTTGAATTGTTACCTTTTTCTGGATTCTCTCCAGATTCACATTTGCCACTGTGTATTTTTACTCCACTCATGAATATGTATAAAATTATATTTATAGATGAAATCAGACCTCTTATTTAATATGAATGTCTTATTTGACTACACATACTTAGGTTACCAAAGTGATGTAGTCAATAGAACAACATATGAAAGATCACTTTACAATGGTAACTTATTCTCAGCTGATGGTCCAAAATCATACTCTAGGGAGGCACTTGGCATATGAGTATATCACTTTTCTACCAAAGAGAACCTGGGTTTATAAGTATACATCAATTTATCTGTCATTTTCATACTCAAAAATCTTCAGTGACTCCTCATTGCCACTAGGATTAAATATGAAGTACTTAGCCTGGCATTTGAAAGCTTCTACAGTGTGGCAGGCACTTTCCTCTCCAGGATTTTTTTCAATAGTATTCCTTTTCACACACTCTCCAGCAAACTAGCCTGCTAGTAATATATCCTTTCCATATTCTGCATTCCACTTCTTTTTTTTCTTACTGTGCCTTTTTAAAATAGTCTCTGATGCTGGTGGATGTATTTTCTTCACCTCTCCCCTATAAAATATAAACTCCCTGAGGGCAAGGACTCTAATTTTTTTTGTCTTGCATCCCACGTGCTAATTTCATCTCCTGATACAGTGTAGATGCTGACTTAGTCTTTGTTGATTGAGTTTGAGTGAAATTTTCTTTCTGCTATTCACTCACTGTTTCACTTCAGTAAGTCCCTTAATTTTTCTGAGCCTTTGTTTCCTCAGCTACAAAAGGAGAATAAAAATACATGAATTATTAGTCTCACAGAACTGAAGTGAGCTAACACAGAATATATAGTTGTTGTTGTTTTTAAAAACAGAAGCATGGTATAAATAGGAGATTTTAAAAATTATTTAGAAACATAAAACAATTGTTACTTGAAGGTTTCAAGGATGGAAATATTAGTCCAAACTTGAGGGGAAGAGAGAAGGGTTTGTAAAGATGTCCAATAGGAGGCTAGAGTAATATTGCCAAATGTTGATTATGTCTTCAACTATAGTGATAACATTGTGAATGGAGAGAAGGAGTAAGAAGAGGTGATGTGAAAATAGAATTGAAAGGGTTTAGAACAAGAGTGGGGAACCTACAACCTCGAGGCCACATATGACCTTCTAGGTCCTCAAAGGTGGCCCCTTGAATGAATCTGAACTTCACAGGATGCAATGGGGTCCTACGTGACCTCAAGGTCACAGGTACCCCATCCCTGGTCTAAAATTTTATTGAGTATGAAGTCTGAGGGAGAGAATCATCCAGGATGATTCACTACTAGAAGGAGGGTGATTTTCAGGAAAATATAGGTAATTTTGGAAAATAAGAGTGGGAATATAGAGAGATGTTTTGGGAAATTTATAGGGAATAAATTTGAAGGTATCCAGCTAACAGATGACAATAGGGGACTAAATTTCAGAAGAGAGAATTTGGAGACATAACAGTTATAATCCACAGTGGTCCCTTTGTTCATCTGGCAGGATAGAGAAAAAAGGGATTGTTTTTGTTTAGATGATTTATGGTTGGAGTTAGAGTAAATGAGTAGAAATAATTGAACTGGTGGTTTACATAAGTAGGTCAGGTAGGTGGTGTGATGGCTAAAGCATAGGGTGTAGAGTCAAGAAAATCTGAGTTCAAATCTCTCCTTAGTCACCTGTTAATTTTGTAACAAGGCCCTTAAATGTGCTTCCCTCTATTTCCTCATCTGTAAAATGAGGCAGGGAAAGAAATGGCAAATCCCTCTAGTATCTTTGCCAAGAAATCCCCAAACGGACTCACAAAGAGTTGGACACAACTGATACAACTGAACAGCAAATTTACATTAGTAATAATAAGGTGTTGTACAATGCCCTACAATTACAGTGAGCACTGTGATGAATGAAAAACATGAGAGAATTTTGGGGTAGTTAATAATCAATTTGTTATTTAGACTAACAAATGACCCATAATTCAATGGTCAGTGATTTCTCTTGATAATGAAAAAGCCTTAATGGAGACACTGAATACCTATTTATTTTTTAAAGGGAATGCCTACACACGAGAAATTAAACCTGCTCTATGGACATTTAATGAGGAAGTGAGCTAAAAGTCTTCAGCTACTGCTGCTGAGAACATGGCTTGATAGTGAGACTCAACCACCTCCATCAATGTGGAAGAGGAATGCATCTCCAACCAGAGCATTCTGGTTTGTTTTTTCATTCATGAACTGAGTCACCCTAAACTCAGATGGTGGGGTGATTATTCCCTAAGGGTAAGAATTCACCTTGATAAGATTCTGATTAAACACTAAACAGAAGTAAGGTCTGCTAGTTGAATGGAATCCTGCCTGAGATGGAGGATTAGGGAAATCTCTTCTCTCAGCTTTTATTTGTACTTTACTTAGTTCTAGAGTGTTTTAAGATTTCAGTGATAGCACTAGAGCAGTGGTTCTCAACCTGTGGGTTGTGTTCAATTTGTAACAATGAAAATACACCCTGCATATCAGATATTTACATTATGATTCATAACAGTAGCAAAATTATGGTTATGAAGTAGCAATGAAAATAATTTTGTGGTTGGGGGTCACCACAACATGAAGAACTGTATTAAAGGGTCTCGGCATTAGGAAGGTTGAGGACCACTGCACTAGAGGATACCCTGGAATAGAGAGAGACTAAAGAGAAGAAGCCTAGTCATAAGATTGTTACAGTAACCGAGGCCTAGAACTGGGTTGTCATAATACTGGTAATAGAAAGGAAGGAAGAGGGCACATACGAAAAGTGTTTAATAAGAAGAATCAACATGACTAGGTAACGAATTAGATATAAGAGATAGCTCGAAGGTTTTCAGCTTAGATGATTGAGATTGGTGACAATGTCAGAATTAGGGAAGTCCATCTTATATTTCCATTTAGACTGAGGCAGATTTATAGTATCATGGTCACATAGACTCATATACATGTACATTTCTACCCTTACTGAGCATCAATTCTCCTTGAAGAACATCTAAAACCACTTTAATACTATACCAAGCTAATAATTAATTGAAAATTTAAAAAAAACCTCTGGATAAAAAAATCCCAAGGCTAATGGGTCTGAGAACGAGGTCTGTCATTGAGGTAAAGGTACAAGGGATACAAGCTGAACAAAAATAGTTGGTTTGATTTAATAAACGAACAAGAAAATAAATCACTGAGCTCATTCAGGGATAATATTTCCAATTTCTGAAGCCTCTGCTAAAGCTGAGTTCCTATGAAATAAATCATTAAAAGGTTACTTACAGTTGACCAGAGTGAGGTTCTACTTCCCCAAGCTGCCCACTACATAACGAGCCCTCTTCCCACCCAAGTGGAAGACCATTTTTGCATGCTACAATAGTTATAAAATGAATGAAGCGAATTCAAGGATATTAGAGGTTTGCAAACTCAGTGCATTCTAAAGAATATTCCATGAGGAATAAAGATCAAATGCTTTTTACAGAAAATAATGATAGGCTTTAATATTGAAGGTGTCAGCTATGAAGACCACATGGTTATTGTGAGAAATAACATTTAACCTTTCTCTTGTGGCTGATGGAGGCCAATGCAGTATTTTATTATCAACATTGGCAGGTGATTTATTACCACTGTTTCTACTCCAGTAAAACCACATTAGGCCAGGCTGGATGTATCATTTATCTTCAGCCCGCCCGCACACTTACTGCATGCATAATCTCTTCCTTAGAGTATGTATTTTAGCAGAAAGAAAATAGTAAATATTCAAGTTCAAATTCTAGATTCTTCACAAACTAGAGGAAGTAAAATATAGTCACTAAATAGATTATGCTAGACAGTACCTGACACAAGCATAAAGTTGTGGGTTCAGGAAGAGTGATGGCTCGACATCTGAAACATCAGCTATGCATGATGGTGCATTAGCGGAGATATGGTGGTGACGGAGGATAAATC
Source organism: Pseudocheirus occidentalis (assembly GCA_028646575.1). NCBI lineage: Eukaryota > Metazoa > Chordata > Mammalia > Diprotodontia > Pseudocheiridae > Pseudocheirus > Pseudocheirus occidentalis. Next base: position 2,458 of record JAQQSW010010313.1, on the reverse strand, counting down.
ACAAACAGTCTTCAGATGGTGAGAAGGCTTGGTGGAATAAATTCTGGCCATAGTTTGCCACAGTTTCTCTTTTCAGAAGCTTACTACCTGTAAAATCAGTCAAATTGAAAGAAATTGCTGAGCAGATGCCCTGAGAATAGGCTCCCTATCTTTTAACTACTCAAAACATTTGATAAAAATGGGCAAGTAACTTGAAGAATATGAAAACAAACCTTCTCACCCCAAGACTTTGTTGATATTTTAATTCTGCTGTACCTATGAACTACTACATCCCTCAGAATGACATTTCAAAAATGCACAAAGAATCTCCTGCTTGGGTGGGAAGAGAGCTTATTATGTAGTATATTGATTAGGAGAATAGAAGATCACTCCAAACAACTGTAAATAAACTTTTAATGATTTATTTCATAAATGTGTGTATTTGACATTGCCCACAGGCAAAAGACAAAAATGTCAGTGGAACATCCCTGGCAATGTAGAGCAGAAAAATTGAGTTTCATTTGGTTTCTTTATAAGGACATGATTGTTTCTTCTCTTTTATCACCTCTATTATTGAGACATCATGTTATCATCTAAGCTTCTGCCAGATTCTCACAAAAGTATTATCCTGGCCATTTCTTGAAATGGAAACAGTAAGTATGAAACTCCTAAATGCTTTTTTCAGTATTTATAGGGTTTGTGCACTCTCCTTAGGAGGTATGCATTGAAATAATTGCCAATCTAGTGGAGAGATAAGGCTGCTATTGCTGAGGCTGATGATAAATCTTCATTTCTTTCCTCAGATAAGTAAGGATCTTCAGGTATGAAATGCTGAATATATTGTCAAATGTAGTCAATGTGCCTATATATTTCATTACTCTAAGAAGATTTGCTAGAAGAGAAAGGAAAAAGAGGAGAAAAATACATCAACTAATGTTTGTGATGTAAAAATAAAAGCCATCAATAATACATTTTAATTGGGTTTTACAGGAGAGTATATACATACATGGACACATGCTACAAACATCTAATCTCTCCCACATAGGAGTCTATGTTCCAGTATTAAAGAGTTTTACTTAAAATTCATGAAAAGGAAAGTGTAGGGGAGAATGGAGGAAAGGAACTTTTTGGCATAGAAGTTAATGTCTAGGAAAGATTAAGGGCTAGAAAAGAAGGATATTCATGGGCATAGAAAGTGCCTAGACAAAATTCATAAGTTTTAATGGTGGAAAGAACTTTAGAGATGACATAATCTATTTTTAATTGAATTATTTTTTCTCCATTACATGCAAAAAAATTTAACATTCAGTTTTTTATTTTGAATCTCAAATTCTCTACCTCTCTCCTACTCTTCCTCCTCCTTGAGAAGGCAAGCAATGAATGAATGAGAAGGCAAGTTATCAATTAGACATGTAAAGTCAGGCAAAACATTTCTGCATTATTCTCATTGCAAAAGAAAATGCAGATTAAAAACAAGTATGCTTCAATCTGCTTTCAGACCCCATCAGTTCTTTCTCTGGAGATGGGTAGAATTTTTCATCATAAGTCCTTTGGAATTATTTTGGATCATTTTATCACTGAGAATAGCTAACTCATTCATAGTTGACTATCGTATGATATTGCTGTTACTGTGTACAATGTTCTTCTGCTTCTTCTCCTTTCACTTTGCATCAGTTCACGGAAGCCGTCCCAGGTTTTCCTGAAAGCATTCTCCTCATCTTTTCTTATAGCACAAGAGTATTCCACAACAATTATACCACAACTTGTTTAGCCATCTACCAACTGATGGGGATCTTTTCATTTTCCATTTTTTTCCACTACAAAGAATTGTTATAAATATTTTTGCACATATAGGCTCTTCTAGGGGACCTAAGTGATATAGTAGATAATTCTGGGTTTGAGGTCAGGAAAATCTGAGTTCAAATCCAGCCTCAAACACTTGTTAGCTGTGTAACTCTGGGCAAGTCACCTAACACTGTTTACCTCAGTTTTCTCATCTGTAAAATGAGCTGGAAAAGGAAATGACAAAACATTCTAGTAAATTTGCCAAGAAAAGTCCAAATAATCGGCAAAGAGTCAGATAGGACTGAAACAACTAAAGAACACCAACAAAAATTTCTTGGTTCCCAGCCCAGTGCTTTATCCACTGCATTACCTTGCTGCTCCCATTTAAAAAATATTTTATACTAGTAATATCTGTTGTATTACCATGCCCATTTCTTCAAGATCACCCATCTATGTTTGTTTACCTAGAACTTAAAATGATAACTCATATATGTTCCTTTTCTTCTTTTTTACCTTTAAGTACACATAGAAGGTTTCCTTTTTTTGTGTTGAGTCCAGACAGGTGTAAAGCCAATCAGCAGTAGATTCCTGAGAGAATGCTACTGTGAACAGCCTTTAAGATTTGGATTACACAGTATTAGTGAACACTCTGTTTATTCCATTACAAAATCAGATTCAGTACAATGTTCAGAGT
>JAQQSW010010312.1:0-13018 GCA_028646575.1 Pseudocheirus occidentalis | reverse complement strand
TGTAGCAACAGATTTGCTTTCTGTCTTTTGGAGAGTTTTGGAGCTTGAAAATCTGTTTAGCGTCCCATTTTATGAGTTTTTTTAGCGTGTTTGTGTGGGAGCTGTGGTGCTTTGCTGCTTCTATGCCGCCATCTTCCCAGTTCAGTAAAATTAACCAAACTATTGACCAAGTGGGACAGTCTGTGGTGTTCTATGCATGTGAACCTCACTTTGGCCAAAAGTGAGGGATGGGCATCGTCTTACATTTTGGGATCAATTTGATCCTTAGAATTAGTCCACAGACATTTATAAAGTACCTATCATGTGCCAGGCAATGTGCTAAGCAACGAGGATACAAAGAAAGATAAAAACCAGGTCTTGGCCATGCATGAACTCACATTCTAATGGGAGAAAAAAACCATGGAACTAACAGCACAGACAAGACTACACAGAGTAAATGGGAGGTAACTGTTGAGGGAAGGTACTAGCAGTGTGTGTGTGTGTGTGTGTGTGTGTGTGTGTGTGTGTGTGTGAGTGTGGGTGTACACACACCCATTTGTGTTTGATTTGTCCTAAAAAAGATTTTGTTTTAATCTCATCCTCCCATCCCAAGTTGCCAACCTTCCCACTTCAATAAGAACTCAAGGAAAACAGAGCCCATCATGAACATACATAGTCAAAGCACATTTCCCCGTTGGCTGTGCCCTAAAAATATTTGTCTTGTTTTACATTTGGAAGGCTTGGCACTGATCATTGGTCCTGATTGGTCTTTACCCTGAGAAGAGTTCAGCATAATAATATTCCATCTCATTTATATACCACAACTTGTTCAGCTTTTCCCCAATATATGGTTCATGTTCACATTGGGTTCCTATTCTTAGCCACATCAAAAACGACCATAAATGTACATCCTTAGAGTTTGGTTTAGGACTAATTCCTCCCTTAAATGACATCCCTTCAAATTCCCCCAACTTTCTTCTCCCCTTTCCTTCATATTTCACTGTTGAACAAAATGTACAGCTTTCTCTCTCTCCCTCTCTTCTTCCTTTTCTTCCTCTTCTTCTTCTTCTTCTTCTTCTTCTTCTTCTTCTTCTTTCTTCTTCCTTCTTTTGACCAATTCAAATGAGAGTGAAATTTAAGGATTAACTTCTTTTGCCTCCCTACCCCCCTTCCTCCTTGTTTGTACAGATGTCTACTTGTTCACTCTCATTACATGAGATAATTTCCCCTACCTTTCCTTTCCTTCCCCCCCCCCAGATCCTAGTGTATTCTTTTCTCTCTCTCTTTCCATTCTTTTCCTAAGATCAGCAGATCAGCAGAGTTGTTCCTAAACCTTTGTCTATTTGGACACCCTCCATGAACCCTGATGATTCTAGGGATGGTATGGGGGGTGCTATGCACCATCTCCCTAGATTTGAATGTAAGCAGTTTATCTTCCAGTCCTTTATCATTGTTCATTCATGTTTACTTTTTTATGCTTCTCTTCACTCTTGTATTTGACCTTCAATGTTTCTCCATTGCTCTGATCTTCTCATTAGGAAATGCTTCTATTTTGTTAAAGATCCATTTTTTCTTCTGTAGCATTATCCTGTTTTTCTGGGTAAGTTATTCTTGGCTATAAGCCCATATCCTTTAACTTCTGGAATATTATATTCCACGTTTTCTACTCCTTTATGATGGTGTCTGCTGATCATGTGTGAGACAGACTATGTGGTTCTTCAGTACTTGGATTCTTTCTTTCTGGAAGCTTGCAGTATTTTTTTCTTTGACCTGGAAGCTTCAGATTTTTGCTATGATATTCCTGAGAGTTTTCATATGATAGCTTCTTCCTATTTCTACTTTGCCTTCTGGTTCTGAGAGATTTGGGCAGTTTTCTTTTAAGATTTCTTGAAGCAAAATGTTTAGGCTCCTTTTTGGGTTATGGGCTCCAGAGAATCCACTATTCTTAATTTTTTCCCCCTCAGTCTGTTTTCCAGGTCAGCTGTTTTTGCAATGCGATACCCTACATTTTTTTCTATTTCTCAGTCTTTTGACTTTGTTTTAACGTTCCTTGTTGCCTCATGGAGTCATTGACTTTTATTGGTGCCTGTGAATTTTCAGGAAGTTTGTTACTTGGAGTTTTCTTTCTTGTGCCAGGCTGTTAACTTCCATTCCAATTCTTCCTTTCATAACTCATTTATTTTCCATTTTTCTTTTTTTCTTTCACTTACAAATTTCTTTAACTTTTTTTTAACCCTTGTTTCATTTCCCTCCCCCCCACTTGTTCTATGATCCATGTTCTTGTCTGAGACTTTGCCCAGAGATGTTTTGGAGCCATTCTCTTCTTCTGCATTTGTGTCTTGAGGGTCCCTGCCACCATTAGCTCAGAGCTCCCTGTAGTAAGGTTTGGTCATTCTTTTAGACCACCTCCTGACTCTAGACTTGATGGCAAGACTTTGCAGCTTTTCTGGAGGGAATATCTGGACTGCTTCCTGTTTCTGTTTTCTTGGTGTATTGAGTGTTGTGGTTTTGTGGGATCTCAGGGACAGGCTGGTGTTTAGTGCTCCCATCCAGGGCAGAGTCTGATTGCTGCCTCCTGGTCTGAGCTCTCTGAGTTGCTGACCTGGGTTTGGGTCTGAGCATGAGAAGATGCTGCTGCCATTGCTGGACTTTTACCCTGTCAGACAGTTGAGAAATGCTGCTGGTTTAGAGCAGTACAGCTGTAGGTCTTCTTCCCTTTGGATTGGGATTCCTGCCCCGGTGATTTCTCCGCAGATGGGGCTAGATTCTGGAAATGAGATCCAGCTCTGTGCTTGGGGTTTGAGTCACAACAATGCTGCTGTTGGCTTCTAGCATTGAAATACTGATCAGGGCATCCATACCTGGTCATAGGTCTCCTTCTCAATTCTCTCTGAATCTGTTACTTGGACCTGAGTAGTGGGTGACAATTTCCCCTTCTTCCCTGTTCCCCACAACAGTGTTCCAGTATGGGTCTGGGCATGCTCTAACATGAGTCTGGGACCTTCTCTTGCCCTAGTGCCCAGGCTCTCCCTGGGTGTTGGAGAGCTAGTTTGTGGCATGTTCCTGGCCCAACTCCATCCCCAGTGTCTGCAGTCCTTCTTCCCTGTCCCCTGATGTTGAGTTGGCCTAGAGGAACGACTCTGATTTTTTCTGGATTTCCCAATCAGGATCTCGTTGGGTGCATTTTCTAGATATGTTAAGAAGAGGTTTATGGAGAAGTCACTTTGGTGCTCTGGCTCCTTGACCTGAGTTTTAAAGAAAGTCAGGAAAGCTAGGAGGTGAGGAGGGAAAACATCCTAGGCATGAGGGAGAGCCAGTGCAAAGGCAGGGAGGCAGGAGATACAGCCAGTGTAGCAGGGGGGCATCGAAGATTAGTAAGAAACTAGGGACACTAGAGAGGCCCAAACTGGGGGAGAAGAAAGGGGTCTATGGGAGCAAGAATGCAGACAGAAGAAGGGTTAGTTTTGGTCAGGAGAAGGACCACCTTGTAAAGTGAGTCAGGAATGAGGGAGGAGATAGACAGAAAGCCTCTGAGTGATGTGAGATGCAAATCAGCATTAATGTCATGCCAGCTGCATGCCAGGCACTGTGCTAAGCCCTCTGTAAGCATGACCTCATTTGATCCTTACAACAGTCCTGTGAGGTAGGTGCTGTTACAATCTCCTTTTTACAGTTGAGGAAAACAAGGCAAATTAAGGTTAAGAGACAATATGGGGCAAGGTCCTACACTGAGAGGGTGGGGAAAACAGGTGCCATAGGAGTGTAAGGGACTTGAGGAGGGTTGGAAAGGTTTGGAAAAGCCCCTATGGGACAGTGAATCAACTTCTGTTATTCAACTGTGTCCACCTCTTTGTGACCTTATGGAAAATCCTGTTGGAGGGGGTAGCAAGTGCAAGGGAGCAAGCCTGGGAGAGAACTGGATGGTGCAGGGATTGGAGATTGTGGAAGGAGGACAGCATTCAGCATCATTTCCCTTGTTTTTTTCTTTCCGTTCACCTACTTTCCGTCATAACATATATGATAGGAAGAACTATTCTCCTCCTGACCTCCTTGCACAGGTCCCTGCGGGGTGGGATGGGGTTGGGGTTGACATCCGGATAGTGGCTGCAGCCCCAAGATGCGATGTCCTCCAGGAATATGCTTGATGCTTTGCTCAATGTCAGCCTGGGTTAGATGTCCTCTGCCTTGAGGACTTTTTCATGTTCTGAGCATCAGGCGATCAGCCAAGCCTGCTAATGGTCTTTTCTCTTTCTTTTTCCCTCAAAGGTGCAGAAAGTCATGCCAAACAACACTTTCTACTTTTCCATATTGAGAAACCCAATTTTCCAGCTGGAGTCTTCTTTTGTGTATTACAAAGGCTATTCTCCTGCTTTTCAGAAGACAAAGACTCTGAATGAGTTTTTGGTATCTCCACTGAGATACTACAAAGAAAGCTCATCTATAAATAACATGCATGCCAAGAACAACATGTGGTTTGACTTTGGCTATGACAACAACAAAAGTGGCAAAAATTACGCGCGGGGGGTCATTGAGGAGATCCAGCAGCAGTTCCAGCTGATCCTGATTTCTGAGTATTTCGATGAGTCCATGGTCCTCCTGAGAAACACCTTGCATTGGGATCTGGATGACGTGGTCTACTTCAAGCTAAACTCGCGCAGTGAGAATACGATCCAGAACCTGACCAGGGAGAACCAGGAGAGAGTAAAGGAATGGTGTGATCTAGACTGGGAGCTTTACCAGCATTTCAACAGGACCTTCTGGCAGAAGATCAGGGAGGTGGTCGGGCTGGAAAGACTGCCGAAGGAAGTGGCTCTCTTGAGGGCCAGGCAGCGGGAGCTCATGGACATCTGTATCCAGGATGGGGAGGCAAAGACCAAGACAGAAATCAAAGATGTGAAGCTCAGGCCCTACCAGTCTGGGCAGGCCAACATCCTGGGCTACAATCTCAAACAGCATCTAGACAATGATACCATGACCATGTGTCAGAGGATGGTGATGCCCGAGCTACAGTACATGGCCCATTTGTACTCCCAGCAGTTCCCTGCAAAGCCTCCCAAGAAGGTCACGATGCAGTGATGGTAGAGGGATTGTGTCCAACTGGAAGTGCAATGCTTGGGGGCTGAGTGCCCTGTTAGAGGGTGACTTCAAGATCCCTGAAGGCTCATCTGGCTGTGGTGTGGCCAGTAAGGAATAAGCTTCAAGAAAGAAAGGGTACTGGGGACACCTTGGTCTGAAGGATCTCTGGGGGACCTGGACAATTCTGAACTCAGTCCAGAGTTTTATTTTTAAAAAAATCTACCATGGAATGTTGCCTTAAGATAATAGCATTCTTTTCCTTTGAGGGTGTAGAGTGTGTGTGTGTGTGTGTGTGTGTGTGTGTGTGTGTGTGTTGTGTATAGGGGATGGCTTGGAGAAGATGGAAAATGAGGTTCTATTTCCCAGGTCACTGAGCTCATAGCCCTCTTCTCCCAGAAGAACTTCTGCACAGGAACATCCAAGCCAAGAATTCTAGGTGACATTTGCAGAATGGCTTTAGATAGTGAGGGTACAACATTGGATCCCAAAGAGGAGTACTTTGTGGTTAACACAGAAGTATCAGATGAATGGACCTAATGATGAAATTTTAAGTCTGATTGCTTTTTTCCCCTTTGACTGAACTTATGACTTTATTGGGGTAGGGACCTCCCAGTAAGGAAACTCCCTCTACCAATAGAGATCTGTCATTGTTTCAAAATTCAGTCTTAGAGAGCTGCCTAGGGCATTGAGAGGTTAGGTGACTCACCCGGGGTCGCACAACCAGGTTGTGTCAGAGTCAGGACTTGAACCCAGGCCTTTCTGGACTTTAGACCAGCTTTCTATGCACCACATTATGCTGATTACTTAGAGGCTGGAAAATACAGACAATATGGAACTTTTACTGGGTAAAACACACGTCCAATTGAAAAGGATTTTTAGCTCCAGGGATTTTAGTAAGTCATTTAGTCAGTTAACAAGCATGCATTAAATGCTTGCTGTGTGCCCATAAGCACTTGGAGATTGAAATAAAGGCAAAATCATGGTCTTGTTCCTCAAGGAAACTCACGTTCTATTGGATTCTAATGTCATGGGAAGGAATGTTTTAATTTAAAGAAGAAATGGTTAAACCTTGGACATATCTGAACCTTGGTCTTCATTTCACAAATATGGTTGAAAATGATTGCAATGGACAAGACATTCTTTGTTACTGATCATTCCAGTGCCCAGGTTTCTGCCAACTGCCATTTCTATGCTTTTATGATAAAACACTTACTGGGGTTCATTAATAATTGTCCATTCTGTGACATCCTAAATGCCTTTGAAATCAAGGAAGGCTTAAATTGTAGTCAGCTTACAAAATCACACTGGCATCTCAGGGCCAGAAGTGGGTCCTCCCAAGCCACTGCTTTGAATATATTTCTGAGAGGAAATCCTTTCTGCAACAATCCCATCAAGTGGTCCCCCAGTCTATGTTTTGAAAACATTCAGTGCTGGGGAACTGATTACATATCAAGGAAGTGTTCAACAGGTGTAATTGTTGAGAAGTTTTTCTTTCCCTCAAGTCGAAATATGTCTCTGTGGTATTTCCACCTGCTGTCACCAGCCCTCCCTCATTGGGCCAAGCCAAACAAATTTAATCCCTCTTCCACGTGACAGCTTCCGAGTACTTACTGGCACCTATCAAGTTCTTCCAAAGTCTTCTCTGGTCCAGAATAAACATCTCCTGTGCCTTTGACTGACCTCTATGGCATAGCTTTGGGGTCCCTTATTATCTGCTTGTTCTAGACCCACAGCTTGTTACTGTCCTTCTCAAAAGATGGCTCCAAGAGCTGATCGTGGTATTCCTGATGAAGTATGCCCACAGCAGAACCCACAATGGCTCCTACTTGCCATTTTCTTGATGTCAGTTAGGCTTAAAGGAATGGAACCCAAGATGGTCTTAGCTTCATGAGCCTTCAGAACACTCAGAGCCTCAGCTCCTTTGGCAATCATTAGTCAGTGTGGAGCTTGGGTAGTCAGCTGATTTTGCAAATGTATTTGATACTTGTCCCTAGTGAGTTTTATTTTCTTAGATTCAGTCCAGAATTCTGGACCATTCATATTTTTTAGATATTAATAGTTCTTCATCTAACATGGTAGCAATACCTCTCAGCCTCAACAGTCTTATAAGTATGCCATCTATGTCTGAGTCCAAATCATTGCTAAGTAAGTTTGAACAGAACAGAACCTTGTAGCACTGTACTAGAGACTACCTTCCCAGTTCAATTATGGGCTCATAGGACTATAGATCTAGAGTTAAAAGGGACCATCTAGTTCATGGCACGCCCCTACCCCCATTTTATAGATGAAGGAACTGACATGTGGGAAGACTAAAGGACTTGTCCAAAGTGACAGAGCTAGGAAGCATCAAAGGTGAGGGTTGAGTGCAGCCTCTCTGACTCCAAGGGTTATGTGCTTCTGCTGTGGTCACGCACTGCTTCCAATCAACTTAATATGAATGTCCATTATGTGTCAGGCACTGAGCTAGTCCTTGGAGATGCAAAGACAAAAGGGAGAGTCTTCCCATGTCATGAAGATTACATCCTAATGGGGAACCAATGTGTACACATATAGGCACATATGAGACACACAAAAAAAGCCAGACACAAAGTTGCCTTGGAGGGAAAGGCACAAGCAGCTGAGGGAGATCAGGAAATGCCTCCTGTAAAAGGTGGTCCTTGAGCTGAAGCTTGTTGGAAAAATAGAGGTTCCAAGAAGAGAGAGACAGAGAAACAGAGACAGAGACAGACAAAGACAGAGATGGGGAGAGTGAGAGAGAGAGAGAGAGAGAGAGAGAGAGAGAGAGAGAGAGCGAGCGAGAGAGCACATTAATCAGTAATGAAGGCTGGCCAATGCAAAGGCATAGTGAGGGGAGATTGAGTAGGCCAGTTGAGCATGGAAAAATGAGTGGTACATTAAAAAAGAAAGCTACTTGGTACACTGGAAAAAGAACACTGGACCTCCAGTTAGGAAGAGCTGAGTTCAAATCTTGCCTCAGACTCTTACTAGATATGTGACCTTAGACAAATCACTCTCAGTCTTAGCTTCCACATCTATAAAACAGGGGTGATAATAGCACTTCTTTTTCAGTGTTGCTGTGAGCATCAAATGACACAACACATGTACAGATCTGTGCAACCTTACAGAAGCTATGCAAATATTAGTTATTTATTAAGAAAATTGGATAATAAAGTGCTGGGTTTGCAAAGACTTTAAATGCCAAATAGAGTTTATGTTTGATCCTGGACTCCATAGGGAGCCACCAAAGTTTGTTAAGTGATGGGGAGTCATACTTGTGCTATTAGAAAGATCCCCTTGGCAGCCGAGTGAAGGATGCACTGGAGTGGGAAGACACTTGAAGGACGAGACTAATTAGGGTGATGTTGCAATGGTCTGGGCAAGAGGTGATAAAGGCATGAAGTAGGAGTGTGTGGAGAGAAGATTGAACAGGTGAGACTCATGACTGAGACCAGCATTCTGACTCTGGGTGAATGGGAGGGTAGTAAGATCCTCTTCAGTAATTGTGAAGTGTGGAAAAGGAGTGGGTTTGGGAAGAAGATAAGAAATTGTTTTGGGCACATTGACTTTGAGATGTCTGGTGATGGGGGGCTGAAACTTTGGAGAGAGACTAGGGCTGTATATAGAGAACTAGGAATCATGTATAGAGAAGTGATTGCTGAACCCATGGAAGCTAAAAAGGTAAACAAAAGCATGGAAAATCATGAGAAGGCACAGGACAGAGCCTTGGAGGGGGCACCCACACTTAGAGGGTTTGACATGGATAATTCAGGAAAGGAGGCTGAGAAAGTGCAGTCCAGTGAGGAGAAAGTGCTCAGGAAGAGAGAATGGAGAACTCAGTCTGCAGAGAGGTCAAGAAGATTGAAGGACAGGCAAAGGCCATGAGACTGGGAAATGAAGACACTTTAGTAACTTTGGAGAGAGCAATTTCAGGTGAATGCTGAGGCAGAAAACTAAAATGCAGAGTTTAGGGGAGAATGACATAAGAGGAAATGGGACATTAAGTATAGACTTTTTTTCAATGGGACATTAAGTATAGACTTTTTTTCAGCTCAAGGATCAAATTATTCTTTTTTCTTCCTCATTAGACTGTGAGCTCCTTGAAAACTGTCTTTTCTTGGTATTCCTAGTGCTTAGCATGGTGCCTGGCAAGTCTTAGATACTTAAATGCTTATTGACTGACTTGTTGACTAACTGAGATGGGGGGAGAGATACAGGAGAATGTGAAAAGTTTTTTTGAAGTTTTATCTTCATTTTTATGTCTCTTTATCTATTGACTTATTTTTATAGAAGTAAATTACGTTTTTTATGGGCAGCAAGGAAAGAACCGATATAAAAAGAGGAACTGCTGATTAGATAATGAAGGACTGGGAGTTATATTGGGGACAGTTTGATAAGGAAGATGGGATGGGATCAGAGAAGTGTGTAAAGTCACTGACTTTGACATAGAGAAGGGCCATTTCTTTATCAAAGACTCAAGCAGGAAAGAATGGGGATGTGAGAGGACAGTAGAGGTAGCTGAGTGCTAATGGTTCCAATTTTCCTAGTAAAGTATGAGGCAAAGTTTTCAGCCACGTGGAGAGTGTGGGGGTAGGGAGTGATGTGGGAAATTTGGGAGAAAAAAATGAAAGTTCATAATAATTCCTATGGTGAGTGGGATAGAGAATCAATTAGGACTAAAAACAATGCCTTGCAGCAATGAGGACTCAGTTGACAATAGATGAAATAATAGCAGATTGAGGGGATCTAGTTAGCATGGTTGGGTGACTTCCTCCAAGTCAGCATTATGTGAGTAGGAATGAAGGTGACAGAGAGTGGGAGTAGCTCAGGGATGAGCTTTGGCAGAGTGTGGAGATGGTAAGACAAGGAGGTAAAAGATTCAGTAATAATGATAATAATAAAATTGGAACAACCACTAGAGGTGTGAGGACCAAACCTGAAAGCTCTCCACAAATGCACTGTTCTAGTAGCTGCCCCCAAGGCAGCTCATTCCCTTTAGAGTAGGTCTCTGGGAATGAGGACCACAAATCGAATTCTTTAAGTATTGCCCTTTAAATATTGCAATGAGTTATCCTAACTCTTCTCTTCACCCGGCTAAACATTGTTCATTCTTTCAGCCTATCTTCATATGGCAAGACCTCAAAGACTTTTTGTGCTTGATTTATCAATGTCCTTTCTTAGCGGTGGGATTTAAAAAGCGCCTTTCAGGCAGGGGCTGACCGGGACGCAGAGCTCATCGCCTCATGATTTCTGAAAGCCAGATTTCTGTTAATGATCCCAAAGATTGTATTAACAGTGTGTGATGTCCCACTATGGGCGCATCTTCCAATAGTACTTACTATTTGTCAGGCACCGTGCTGAGCTCTGAGAGACAGTCCCTGCCCTTGAGGAAGGGCAGCCGTGTGTCTCAGTGAGAGAGAATTGGACCTGGAGTTAAGAAGACTCATCTTCCTGGGTTCAAATCTGGTTTCAGACTGTGTGATCCTGGGCAAGTCCGTTTGCCTCAGTTTCCTCATCTGTAAAATGAGTTGGAGACAGACAAACCACTCCAGTATCTTTGCCAAGAAAACCCCAAATGGGGTCATGAAGAGGCGGACACTACTTAACAACAACTTTATTTTAACTGATTAAACTTTTAATTGATTTGTCCCAATATTGTAGATTGTCAAGATATTTTTGGATCCTGATTTTGTCATTAGAGGTGTTAGTGCTTCCTTGTAGCCTTGCATCACCTGAACATTTTCTAGGTCAACCATGCCCTGATTGACTGGCTAGAAGACACAGTCGTTGAGTTGCTTTTGGGATGGTATAGACTGAAGTTGAAGTACAACCTATTCTGAAATCCCATAAGTCTCCCAAGAATCTTGCCTATCTAATAAAGGTGATGAGTATTTATGCTTTAAGTATATAATAATGCTCACTTATGAGTCTTTTGTGTTTTTAGTGGTGGTCATGGTTCAATCATTCCCAGTCATGTATGACTCTTTGTGACTACATTGGGGTTTTCTTGGCAAAGATACTGGAGTGGTTTGTCATTTCCTTCTCCAGTTCATTTTATTTTTTAAAACTTTTTCTGAACTTTTGTTTATTTTTAGTTTACATCATTCATTTCCATGAGATTTTGAGTTAAAAATTTTCTCCCTGACTTTCCCCTACCCCCCACCCTAAAACAGTGATCCCACTTTATACCCCTCCCCCAATATTCCAGCTCATTTTATAGATGGTTAAGTGACTTGCCCAGGGTCACACAGCTAGTAAGTGACCAAAGTTAGATTTGAACTCAGGTCTTCCTGATTCCAGGCTGGGTATTTTATTCACTCTAGCATCTAGCAGCCGTCTTTTGTGGTAGAGAAAATAAATGGCTGTCCTGTAGCTGATATTTACTACTTTGTACATTGAATAACTTTTTTTTGTATGATGCCCTGTTGATCCCTTTGAGTCATTCCTTACCTTTATTTAGAAAAAAATTGTCAACATTCTGGAATGGGGGAATAATGAGCCAGAGAAATAGAAAAAGAGCTTGAGCATCCTCTCTTGGTAGTTAAGCTTTCCCCAAGATTGAATCTGGGTTCTATAGAGATCCAGAGCTATGACTCCTTGTGGGGAAGGGTGGCCTCCCAGCTATAGGTGACATCTTTGGGACCCATTTAGGATATTATGGACTGATTCCCATCAACTACAAGTGCTTAATCCCCTTTGGGGTCCCCTCCATGTGCTTGGAGCTCATCTGTCTTTGTTTTCTTTCTTTTTGAACCAGCCTGCTTATCCTCTCATCAGTCTGATTCTCCTTTTAGAATGCCCTATGGTTTTTTAGGGAGCTCATGGAGGAAAATTAGGTGCCCTGTGTATTACAAGAATGCTGCTCTCCATTTGTGCTAATTAATGCATTCAGAGACCTGTAGGAGTTTTCCTATATACTGGAAGTATATAGAACACTTGATTTCCCATGTGAGGATAAGGGAACATCTTCGAGTCAACCCCCAAATCACCCCAAAGATGGGAATGTTCCTTTCTTTTTTTGGTCAGGAATCTCCTTTCTTTACTTAGTAACTTTGTCTTGCTAAGTAGCAATGGGTGTCATTAACTTTGGTTCTGGACAGAAGAGAGTCATCTTCTCTGCTTCTTTGTTATACCTTGGGCTATGGATACAGCTTCTGTCATTGTTTATATAAGGGATATGGCAGTCAATCCTTTCTAACAGAAGCCATAAACCATATCACCTGGGATAGATAATGGTTTAAAATGAACTCACCATGGGATGTAGAGGGCTTACATTTTTAATTTTTTCCTTAATAGTATTTTTTCCCAATTTCTTTTCTTTTTAAAGGCTATTGAGGAAGTGAATCGACCCGCCTCTGTATCAGTCCTCTCTGACAGGCCCTTATCCTCCATTCCCAGGACCAAGGAACTACAAAGGGCCGCCCATAATGGCAGTCCATTACGGGCAGGGGGCAGGTTTGTCCTTACATGTGCTGCACGGGTGGTTCCTGCTTCCATTGTTTAAAATTTCTTCTATCTGCACAGACAAATTGGTCCCCACATCACAGAAAGTTTAATTCTTGTGTTCTTGCCCTTCAGAATGGTTCAGTAATAAGGAAGTGATTTTTGCTTTACAGGATCATAGCTTTTGGTTTGGGAGGAGCAGGAGAGTGAGTGCAATTACTGATATAATCAATAACCACCTACTTTATGCCACGCACACACTAAAAGTGAATCATTGCAGGACCCATGTACTTGAGGAAGACTTCCCAGGCCATTGTGATGTTATACATTTTCATTTTCGCCTGCCTTTGCCTCACTCTATCTGGCTTAATGTTTGGTTAAATTACAATATCTCCCTCAATAAATAAACTACCTTGGAAACTTCAACTCAACATTGGGCAAGCTGTATGACCATTCGGTTCTCCAAAGCAACTCTTGATGCCTCTCAGGTGCAAATTAAGTGCCAGTCTCTACCCGCAGATGT
>JAQQSW010010311.1:0-13018 GCA_028646575.1 Pseudocheirus occidentalis | reverse complement strand
CCTCCTTTGCCATGTGAGTTAATTTGCCCTTTAAGGTATTGTTTTCTTCCGTCAGGTTGTTGACTCTCTTTTCATGACTTTCTCGCATCATTCTCATTTCTTTCTCCAATTTTTCCTCCCCTTCTCTTATTTGGTTTTCAAATTCCTTTTTCAGTTGATGTATAGCTAGTAGGCATTCTTCCAGTGTCTTGGAAGCATTTGGTGAGGAAGTTGTGACCGAGTTGTCTTCCTCCTGCTCCTTGCTTTGATCTTTTTTGTCCATAAAAAAGGATTCTAGAGTTTTATTGCTGTTCCTACCTTGCTTCCTTTTCATCATGTTGGCCAGTCTATTAATTGCTTGGTTTTTTTTTAGCTCTGTGGAACTCTGATTCCTGGAGGGGGAAAGCTCTGTCCCAAATCGCTGGGGTCCTCAGACCTGCGGGAGCTATTTGTGAGATGCTGCAGCCCCCCCCCCAGCTTTGGCTCACTGAAAGCGCACCCCAGGACCACCACTCAAGACCACGATCCAGATCCAGGTCACTCAACGCAAGAGCCCTTGGCCCTGATGGATTGCCTCAGCCCCCCTGCTATCTGCAGGTCCAGGGCTCTGATGCAGCCCAGTGGAGGCCGCTACTGCTCGGTTCCTGCTGCTACAGCTGCCTCCCACTGCTTCCTTGCCCTGGGAGCAGTCTGGCCAGACCCGCTCTTCTCCTCCCGAGTTAGCAAAATTCACTGACCTTTCTCTTAGCCTTTTTTTTTCTTGTGGCCTGATAAATGTGGTAACTGAGTCTCCAGTGCAGGCAATCTGCTCTCCTATATACTGGGCTCCGCCTGAGTGCCCCAGGGCCTGACCCAGCCGGGGTTTTGGCCGTGGCTCCGGGAGTGCTGCAAAGAGCCCCACTTGTTGAGCTGCCTGTAGCAAAAGATATGTTTTCTGTCTTTTGGAGAGTTTTGGAGCTTGAAAATCTGTTTTAGAGTCCCATTTTATGAGTTTTTAGCATGTTTGTGTGGGAGGTGCGGTGCTTTGCTGCTTCCATGCCACCATCTTGGCTCCGCCCCCCCAAATTAATTTTCAAAGTTTCACTTTCACTAACTGTCTGACGATTTTAAGATCCCCTTAGGCAGGTGCTTTAGATTTTCTTTGAAGTAGCCTCAAGCTGCAGTTTGGGAGACTCAGCTCCTCCAGGACATCGTGGGGCCTAGCCTGCTGCCCGTCTCTCTTGTCCACTGCAATGTGAGCTGCCCCTCTCCTGTCCCCGTTCCTCATGCCTTGGCAGATGTGGAGGTACTGGAGGCTGTAGATCTCTCCTGCAGCCTGGCCGTGGTGCCGCTCGGCTCAGCTCACCCAGGCTCCTTCCCACCACCCTGGGCCTGGCCGCGGTCTTGGCTTCAGGCTGTTCCAGCCTCCATTCCGTCTGCTGCGCTGAGCCCCTGCTGTCGAGCTGCCTTCAGCAAGAGATGGTTTCTCTGTATTTTTGTGAGTCTGAGAGTCCTAGACTTTCTCTGGGCTCATATTTTCTGGGTGTTTGGGGTGGCGGTGTGGGAGCTGTGGGACCTTGCTGTGTCTATGCCGCCATCTTGGCTCCGCCCCTGAAAACTTTTTTTTATTTACAAAAATCCACCTTCTCATTATCCCATCTCCTGCCCCCATTTAAAAGGAAAAGGAAAAACAAAACTCTGAAAAAAGGAAAATAAACCAAATATGCCTAGTCAATCAAAACAAATTCTGCATTGGTCATGTCAAAGAAAAAGGTCAATCTACACCCCAATTCTGAGGGTTTAACAGTTTAAAAAAGAAGGAACAATGAATGGAGGAATACACTTGTCTAGAAAAGAGGAAGAAGTAGCTAGAACTTGTCACACCCCATAATTGGGGTGTGTGGAAAGAACATGCAAACATGGAAGAAGGCACAGGGGTGTAAGCTTCACATGAATTTCTTTTATCTGAAACAACAGACAAAGGAACGTTGAATATATGCATACAAACACAAATAGTTTGATGTAGAGATACAATAAACTCAATAGGGAAAAAAGAAGGAATTGAGGGTAATGGTTAGGAGGATAATACCAGGTAGGGAATGGTCGCCAGCAAAACAAACTTCCTTATTCCAAAGGGAGAATCAGAGGAGAGCAGCAGAGAAAAGTGGGGAAGGGATTTAGAAATGTCATCTTACTGCACCATAAGGAATTTGAGAGACATTTGAGGGAATCCTGGGTAATAGAAGCTGGTTCACAGAGAAGTGAGCAGAGCTAGGAAAATAATTTATACAAATACAACTTCATTGTAAAGGAAAATAACCCTGAAAGATTTTAGAACTCTGATTAAGGCAATGACCAACCACAATTCCAAATGACCTATGACATTACCCATCTACTTAAAGAGATGTGATGGACACAAATCGCAGAGAAACACATTTTTGAACATGTTAACTCTGCAGATTCATTTTGCTTCACCATGTTTATTTGTTAGAAGAGTAATTTTTTAAAAATTTCCTTTCATCTTTTAATTAATTTGGAAGTTTGGGGTGATGAGGTACGGTGGGCATCAACAGGGATGCCAAAAATAAGCGGGCTACTTAAGTGCACAGAAGAGAACAGAAGGAAGTTCAGAAGGCAGCCCAGACAAGCAGGAGAGTCTGGAAAGTAATGTATTGAATTTATTATATACTTAAAAAGCAAGTGGCGTGAAATGGAGATTCACGGCTTCATAGAGAATCCTATTTTTGTCTTCTGATGTGTGTATGAAGATACTTTTTTTTGGTGTTCCAGTTCAGAATAAAAATAAATTTTTTAATAGCCTTTGACAAAATACAGTACTCTTATGTAAAAAAAATATAGAAAGCCTCATGGTGCAAAAGAAACTTGTTCAATATAAACAGAACTACGATTCCTCTCTAGCCCTCTTTCCCATTCTTCCCCAGTCCCCCCACCCCCTCTCTCTGTCTCCTCTGTCTTTCTTCACCTATTCATACTCTTCCCTCTCTAGAGCCAGGTAAGAATAAGGTTCAGAATTGCCCTACCGGCCCACATCTCTACACACTCAATCTACTTTCTTATCTTGAGTAGAATTCATTTGTGGTACCCTTGGCTAAGAAATGGCCATTTAATTCATCCTCTTCCTCCCCCTCCTTCTCTTAGGCTTTTCTTCTTCTAGGTGATTCAGAAATGTAGTTTCCCATTGCAGGGTGTGATCTGAACACTGTGCTCATTTTTTCATCTCCTGAGACCCCTCTCATAGTTCAGTGGTACTGGAAGGTCAAAGTTTGCTCACTCTGTCTTGTTCATGTATGTATGTATGTATATGTGTGTATGTGTGTATGTATGTATGTATGTAGATATGTATGTATTTAGGTGGTCTGATTATATCAATGTAGGGAACTCCCCAAAAGCAAACTTCTTTTATTAGTGCATAATGACAAATTGTCAGCTACTTAGTCTTTGAGTTCCCTAGAGCAGTGAGAGGTTCAGTAACTTGCCCAGGATCATTCAGTCGGATGTGGAAAGTGAACTAAGGCAGGTCATGCAGACTCCAAGGCTGCACATCTTGTATACCACATCGCTATTTTGTTATGGTTTTTGTTGTTGCTTCAGAGTTCATTCATTTCTTCCTACTATATTATTTTTATTAAATAAGATGATTTCTTCAAAGGAATATTGGTCCCTTACTCTCAGTAACAATAGGAGGCAGTGTGGTGTGGTAGAAGCTTCCCTGAATCCCACGCCATGGCATTCAGTCCTACTCTGTGCCTCTACATTCATCATTTGCTTGTCCTAATATCAGTACGACCTCCTACTGCACCTACATCCTCTGTCTACCTGTCTTCTCCCGGGATTGCCTGGAAGACAGAAAATTGCTTCTCTTGGGATAGAATGCAGTCCCTTGCTCAGAGAAGGAGCTCTCCTTACGTTTGTAATCCTTTTGACTGAAACCTACGGTGGACCTCTATTGCCTTCCCCACTGCTATCCCTGGGTATGCTTATCAACATGCATCTATCATTGAGGTTAGCAAGACCTGACACCTGTTCCCCACTGGCTCCTCCCCTTTCTACCCACTGTTCTTTTCCTACTCTGAATTTCCCAGTCTCCAAGGGAGGGACTGACAACTCACTTCCCTCTTTTCTCTCAAACCCTGGCCAGTACAAACTGAGTAAGCTCTACCCTCTATCTCTTCGTTACCCTCTTCCAAACTCAGCAACTTTCTTCTGTGTTACTTGTGCCTTCTGCCCAATGTTGTTTCACTTAGGAAGAAATGTAAGTTTTTGGCCAAACAATACTATATTCTCTCATGTCTTAAACAACTTATACTTTTAGATTTTTCCCCAGATGTTCCATCTCTGTTCTCTTTGGCCCTGGGTTAACAAGAGGGTTTCTTTCTTTTTTTAAACAACAGCCTTGTTTTGCTCTAGAATAAGGAAAGCACTGATTTCAAGGCATACATATCTTTTAACCAGTATTTATTTATCTTTTCTATTTTTCTCTTTTATTAAGTATTTTCATTTTGTATGCACTCCTTATGACTGCATTCTTTGGAAGTAATTCATTTCAACTCATTTCAACAAACATTTATTAAATACATACTCTGTGCAAGGCACTGTGCTCAGTACTGGGGGTTCAGCGACAAAAAGGAAACTAATTCATGCCCTCAAGGAACTTATGTTCTTCTGGGAGGGTACAGTTATTTCTGGCCATCCCTCTGCAAGGTTAGGTGCACTGTGGTACATAATACTCATGTGTTCCTCTCATGTAGTTTTCTTCTGATTCTAGTCTGTCAAATGCTCTACCATTTTTGCATTTGGGGGGTTCTAAATCTGTCAGTCTCTTTTTCATAACCTAAACAGCTTCTTTCCACTTATTTTTGTTTATCAGATAAGTAGCTGTGGAAATGGAACCAAATTTAGATATCAAACATGTGGAAGAGAAGGTAGACTGAGCTTGACATTTTTCCATTTTGAAAAATTGAGTACCAAGAACAATCTCCCCTGAAGTCAAACAGAAGAGGAGAACAAATGTAATAAAAAGGCAGCATTTCTGGAACTAAACAAAATTAAGGTTAAGCTGTATTTTCAAAGGAAAAAAATTTTTCTCTGAATTAATACAGGTGACTTGGGCTGAGACACAGAAGGGGCTCTGAGACTGATATCTTCAGGACTTCTTCCAAAAGTGACCTATATAAATGCTACTGCCAGTTGGTCAGTAGTTGAAAACCGTTAAAACTACTGTTTTACTCATTTTTGTATTGAAAGAGTTTTGGTGGCAATTTATCACAGGGATAGCAACATCAATCATCATTTCTACCTAGAGGTCTAACAGGAATGTGCTCAGATCGACAAGTGTTTCCTTCATACTAACTAGTAAATTGCCCTTGACCAGGCAAACAAAAACAATATTTTCTGTTCATCTACTGAAGACAAATAGTTGAGTATCTTTCATCTTCTGAAGGATGTCAGCAGCAAAGGAATTTGATATGGTACATCCTTCAAGCAGTGTTATTACTTTTATATGGTTTGAAAGTATAGCAACATCTTAAGTAGCCTGCAATGTATTCCTATGACTTCATTTTCTGTTAATGTGCTAAAGTATTGCTTTCAAAATTAGAAATGTTCCATAATCTTATTAGGAAAACACACAAGATGAACAGAACCATGATCAAATCAGTAAAAAAAGATAAGTAATTGTGGACAATTTGGGACAAATGTAAACAACTGGGGACAATTTGCCTTAATAGGAGCAAAATTTAAAGCACTTTAATTCATTTAATTCAAATTAATTTAATTTTTAAGTACTTTCAAAGTAGAAACAGGTACAATCAGGATTTTTTCCCCTACTTGAGCCAAAAACAGTTGAAGAGAGTTGGTAAAGACATAAAAAAGAGCTTTTGGGGGCAGCTAGGTGGTACAGTAAATAGAGCACCAGCCCTTGAGTCAGAAGGACCTGAGTTCAAATCCATCCTCAGACACTTAACACTAGCAGTGTGACCTTGGTCAAGTCACTTAACCCCAATTGGCCTGCCTTCCCCCCTCCAAAAAGCAAGAAAGGAGGACCTTTGTAGGGTGAGCAGCAGTGTGCACAAAGGACAGACAGACAGAAAGTGCAGGAAACCAGGAAGGGCTAAGTCATCATCCTCCTTTCCCACTGTCTAATGACCCACAATCCCACACTCTTGCCTTCTCTAATGTCCACCTTAATCCTACCAACATCATTGAAGATTCTAAGGACCACCATAAGAAATGAAGTCCCACCCCTGCCAACATGCTTACACCTGGAACAAATGGCTATATGCTTTGCCCTAGATGCTGGGGACAGGGAGACAAAAATAACAAATGGTTTCTGCCCTCAAGGAGCTTATATTCTTCTGGAAGATGCAACACCTAAACAGATGAATAAATATGACATAATCTGAGGAAGGAGTGAGCCCTAACAACAAAGGGAAACAGAAAAGATTTCCCATAGGAAAGGGAACCTGAGCTGAGTCTTGAGTGAAGAAAAGGAATCTAAGAGACTATTTTGAATGGAAAGTTTATTTTGAACATGTGGCAAACCTTGCCCCCAAACTGAATATTATAATGTGCCAAAGAGATAAAAAGTATTCCATGAAACAATGAGAAATATTTTACAAAATGAAAATACTGGAGAGAGAAAGAAGAAAATATGCTATATATAAAACAACTGATCCAGAAAACATGTCAAGAAATTATATACTAGAAATCTCTGGACTACTTGAAATTCATGACAAAAAAGGACAAAAATCTTGGATACCCTATTTCAAGAAGTCATAAAGAGAAATGGCCAGGTATCTTAGAATCAGAGGGCAAATTGAAAATAGGAAGAATCTACCAAAAACATCCTAAAAGGAAGCTCAAAATTCAAAACTTTTAGATGAAAGAAAAATAAGTATTGCAAGTAAACATAAAGAAAAGGTCAATTATCAGTGAGTCACAGTTAGGAATATAAAAACACTTGGTAGTTGCCACTATGTAGGAAAAAAGAACCTAGAATATTATATTGCAAAAGAAAACAAAGGATAAAGCCTCACATTTATTTGGCAAAACTGAATACAATCCAAGATGGGTAAAAAATATGCCTTTAATGAAAAAAATACAGGAGTCAAGAACATTGAAAGGTAAATATAGTTGAACAACTGGAAGGGAATATACTGATGGAGGAATGTTACATTCTTATTTTTTGGAGGGGAGAAGGCAGGGCAATTGGAGTTAAGTGACTTGCCCAAGGTCACATATCTAGTTTTATGTTAAGTGTCTGAGGTAGGATTTGAACTCGGGTCTTCCTGACTCCAGGGCTCTATTCACTACACCACCTGGCCACTCTGTAATGTTACATTGTAATAGTGGAAGAAGACACAATTGTTCTCTCAGAAACATAAATTCTTCAAGGGTCAGAAAGAAAATCAAATAAGATATGCAGAGGGGCTGTAGGTGGTTGGTTCTGTTTTGATGGCCTCAGAAGAAAGAAATGCATTTGAGCAAAATAAAAGAAGGAAATGGAAGGAAGAGGGAAATATACTGAGAAGGAAGATAGGGAACTTAATGTTTAACATAAGAGGGGAGGATGATATAAAGACTATGTGACAATAGAGGAAGGGGTTGGAGAAATGATCATACCATGAACCTCACTTTCATACGAACCCAACAGAGGAAGGTTGAACACGCTTACACATATAAACATAGAATGTGGTATAGAAATATGTTACTCTAAACAGGGAAATGATGGGTTAAATGGATGACAAAATAGTAAATGAAGAAAGTATGAACAAAACAAAACAAACTCCAACACTGGAGACTGATTCACTGAGGGGGAAGAAGGGAGGAAAGAAGGGAGGGAAGAGAAAGTGAGGGGAAAAAAACAAAAGGAAGAAAAGAAAGAGAAAAAGATAGAGAAAGAAAAAAGAAAGGAAAGAAAGAAAGAGGCAGGGAGTAAGGATGGATGTAAAGAAGGAAGGAAAAAGAAACAAAAGAAGAAAAGAAGAAAAAAATTGTGACCATGGGCCAGAAATGGGGCAAAGAAAGCTAAAAGAAAAAGACAGGATGGAGGGAAATATCCAGTCATCATGACTGTGACGATGAATGGGATAGATTCATCCATAACAGAAAAGGACAGCAGAATGGATTACAAAGCAGAATCTAACAATATGCCATTAATTATTAAACTGTTATCATTGTAGTTTTTTTTCATCTCTGGCCTATCATCCAGGTCATCCACTTCCTCACATCCCCTGAAGCAAGTCTTCACTTGGAATCAGCCCTGCACAGGGAGGGTCACCCTGTGAATTATCCACTGGAATGAGCTTCTGTCCTTCCACCTGCCCTCAGGCCTCACCTCTCCCTATTCTTCATCTTTGGTGCAGCCTCCAAGCACTCCCTGCCTAACCTGTCTTCCTTCCTATATTCTGAGCCTGGAGAAACTCTCATTAAGTTTTACACTGCCCTCTGCCTTTAAAGCCCTTGGCTCCAATCCTAACCTATTTACTTATCCTATTGATGCCTCTCCTTTTCCTCAGAATCAAGGCCCTCTCTGCTCCCTTGGCTGCTTTCTCTGCTCTTACTTCCAGGCAGCTAACAGCCACCAACTAACATAACTGCACTGCTGAGATGCGCTAAGAAGGGTTGCACCAGGTACTATGCTATGAGCCATAGATACAGTGCCCTCAAGGAAAAAAAAAACAAAAACAAAAGCCAAACAACATTTATTAAGTGCCTACTCTATGCCAGGCACTGCTAACCACTTTAAAAATACTGGATCCTCACGATAATCCTGGGAAGTAGATGCTTGTATCCCCATTTTACAGATGAAGAAAATCAGACAAACAGGTTAAGTGACTTGCCCGTGGGCACACAGCCAGTATCTGCAGTTGGATTTGAACTCAGGCATTCCTGACTCCAATCCAGCACTCTGTCCACTGTGCCACCTAGCTGCCTTCTAAGAGATTACAATCTATTGGCCAGAGCAGGAGCAAGAAACATCATACACAGAGACATTTTTGGTCTACATCTGTGGTTCACTGCAAAGGAATGTGTAGTCTGAAGGATCTGCCAGGGTGTTGTTTGTCCCTTTTAGAATATAAGTCCCTTGAGAGCAGGGCCACTTGGCACCAAGGAGGCTCTTCAGAAATGCTTTCTGGGCTACTATTTGCTCTCCTTTTCTTATGCTGTTTGTTGTTTCTTCTTTCTTGTGGTTCCTCCCACTAGTTCTAATTCTTCTTTATATCATGACTAAGGTGAAAATATATTTAATATGAAAGTATAAGTAGAGCCTTTATCAAACAGCATGCTGTCCTGGGGAGAGGGAAGGAGAGAAAATTTCAAACTCACAATCTTATGGAAGTGAGTGCTGAAAACTAAAAATAAATTAGAAAAAAGTCATGCTTTCTGAATTGATGTAAATTATATAATGTGAGTAAAGTGGTTTGTATGAATGACATGAATGTTCATTTTTGCTGTTGTTATTGGCTTATTTCCTATGGATCATTTTGTCTATTTGTCTAGTTTGTAATTTTATTCATTTATTTGGATACTTGTATGTTTTGATGGAACTTTTAACAAATCTGATCCATAAAGAACAGAAAGAACATGTCCAGGATGATGAATTCCAAACAGATTATTCCCCAAGGAAGCAGAGTGGTTTGTCCCATTCATAGTCATTTCAATTCATGTCAAATCTTTCTTTCTAAGTATCTTGACCCCCAAAGCATTCCTTGAGAGTGACCACTAAACATGCTGCCACACCTCATTACTCAGTGCTCTGATGGCTGGGATTCCATCTGTCAAAACACATTACTATGACACAACTCAGCCATTTTGATGCAGTTTGATATGATGAGTCATGGACCAATGTCAGTTAACAAAAAAAATTCCAATTAGAAATTGTTTTCCTTAAATTCATTTTGATATAATTTCAAATTTCTTGAGTATTCTTAAAATATACTTTGCAAAAGGATATCTTTTAACTATTCAACTAAATGTGCTAAAACAACCACTGCAATTTCTGAATCGGCTTGGGTGATTGACATGGGTGTGTTGTCATCCAAACGGAGAACAGGTACAATATTTTACAGCTGGCACATCTTTATTCAGAATATTCAAAGGTTCCTGGGTCATCCACTTCCTATTTATTCAAATTTATATTGACTAGCTTCAGAAAGCAAAGCTGACAAAATGATTAATTAGACTTTAGAGCTCATTGGTAGGCAGTAGTTTAATAAAATTAGCAGAGCTCAAGTTCATCTTTAAATACCATTATGGCCTTCATATTAAAAATGTCAAATTATATTTTTCAGCTCTTACAAAATCCAAGATGACATTCCAAACTTGCACCAAGAACAATGAGAAACTCACTAACGTTGTCAGGATGATCAAAATGTTTTCAGAAAATGAATTCAGTTAACTGGCCGGGAGGGGTATGGATTAGCATTTAAAGACAGAGCTTCCTCTCAAAAAAATACTGGACAAATGCAGTTCAAGTGGCCCTCCAACGGGAGGGAGCATTACATTTTGTAGCTCAATACTTTTGTGCTCTCATGCTTTTTTCTTAACATACTTTCGGACTTAGTTTTGCTCCTGAAAAGTTGTGTCTAACAAGAAGCTATGTCATGTACTAAGCAGAACCAGCAAGCTAAAAGAGCCATTTATTTATTCATTCAAAAAATATTTACTCCATGCCAGCTATGTATACACTCTTTCATACGACAGTATGCTAACCAACATGTTGATGTGTGTACTATTTAACTTTATCTTTATACTGTAGATGCATACACACAAATGCATGCATATACATACATATATGTGTATGTATTTCTTGTCTTCCTATTGGAATGTAAGCTCATTAGCAGGCCAGACTGTTTCATTTATTGCCTGGCATGCAGTAACCACTTACTAAATAACTGCTGATTCAAGGCAGGCCCCAGACAACCAGTGTGGCAGCATGACCCACCAGGCAGGCCCCAGACACCCAGCACAGCAGCATAACACCTACCAGGCAGGCCCCAGACACTCAGCACAGGGGCCCGACCCATCATGCAGGCCCCGGACACCCACGGTAGGCAGAGCGCTGAGAGGCCTTTGCCAAAGTGGCCTGCTGATCCACCAACCACAAGTGCCACTCCCAGGCCTATCACCACAGGCAGGGGAATGGACTGAGCTAGGTAAGAGACAAAGGGAGGGCCTGTGGCAGGGGCAGCAGCTACTCCCAGGACTACTCATTCACAGTCTGGAAATTTTAAAAGCCCCTATCTGAACTTTCAGAGACCGAGATAACAGTCTGAACCCTGGCTGTTCCAATCCCCCTCTTTAACCCCCAAACACAGTAATTATTGGCCCAGAGGAACATTTTAAGCAGTAAAAGTTTAGGAACCTCAGAGGAACGGCATGGTTAAGGTCCTGCCTCAAAATGGGAAGAAAGCAGGCTACAAAGACAAAGACTCTGGAGTCCTATTACAGTGAGAGGGAGGAATCAAACTCAGAAGGAGAGAGTATTGACTCCACACCTGCAGCTGAAGCCTTAACCATGACTACAACCTGGTCTCAGGCACAGAAAGCATTCCTAGATGAGCTCAAAAAGAACTTTGAAATCCAGCTTAGAGAGGTAGAAGATAAAATCAATACCTCTTATAAAAACAAAATTGGGAAATTAGAAAAACATTACAATGAAGAGAACAGCTCCTTAGAAAGTAAAATGTGTGAACTAAAAATGAAATCAGAGCATGTGGAAAAGGAGCTTCAAAAACTGAGGAGAATAATTCACTAAAAACTAGAATCAACCAAATTGAAGTTAATGACTCTATGAGGAATCAAAAATCAGTCAAACAGAACTTCAAGACTGAAAAATTAGAAAAAGAGGCAAAATATCTCAATGGGAAAACTACTGACCTGGAAAACAAATCCAGGAGAGACAATCTGAGAATCACTGGTGTACCAGAAAATCATGATGAAAAAATGAGTCTGGATAATATCTTCCAAAGTGCTCATCAAGGAAAACTGCCCTGAGATGCTAGAACCAGAGGCTAAAATAGAAATTGGGAGAATCCACACAGACAGCTCCTGAAAGAGATCCCAAATTGAAAAGTCCACTAAACATTGTGGCCAAATTCCAGAACTATCAGGTAAAGGAGAAAATACGACAAGCAGCCAGAAAGAAATGATTCAGATATCGCAGAACCACACAGTAAGGATCACACAGGATATGGCAGCCTCAACACTGAAAGATCAGAGGAACTAGAATATGATTTTTCACAAGGCAAAAGAGCTTGAGCTACAACCATGGATCGCCTATCCAGCAAGACTGAGCATAATCTACCAAGCAAGGAGATGGACATTCAGTGACATAACAGAATTTCAGACCTTCCTGATAGAAAAGCCAGAGCTCAACGGAAAATTCAGCTTCCAATTACAAGACCCAGGAGAGACATAGAAAGGTAAATAAGGAAAAAATACACATATACACATAACTTGTTATTTAACAAGAGCAAACTGCTTACATCCCTGTATGGGAAGCTGATACCTGTTAATATCATCAACTCCATACCTATGGCAACATCTAAAAGGGATATAGACACATATATAGACAAATAGAGGGTTTGGGTATAAACTATGCAAAATGATGATAAAAATACTTATTAACAGATGGCAACGGAAGAAGAGGAAAAAATGAAGCAGAAAAGGGTAAATTGTGCTACACAAAGAGGCATAAAAACAATATAGTAGGGGAAAGAAGGGAGGGAGATGACCATTATATGAGCTTTTCCCTCACTGGTTCTGGTGCAAGGAGGGAATAACACAATCAGTTAAAGATGGGACTCTATCAAGAAGAGACATAAAATTTATAATAATAGAGGGAAAGGAGCACTGCATGAGATCTATTCTCATTAATCTTGGTCCAAGGAAGAAATAACATACACCATTGAGTATAAAAATCGGGAATAACCTATAGGCAGTAGGAGGGGGGAAGACCCAAGAAAGGGGGGGGGGGAAAGCGAAGAAGAAGGGAGAAGGGTAGGAAAAGGGAGGGAGGCAGCAGTCAAAAGGAAAA